>PVJA010048440.1:0-14204 GCA_004027025.1 Myocastor coypus
GGTCATGCCCACACACTGCACTCTATAGAATGATTGTGAGGACAATATGCAATATGTCAACTTTCAAAGAAAAAAAGGGGGAAAAGAAAAAAAAAAGTAATGTGGATTTAGAAAGGTTAATGTTTAGTTGTTTGATCAATCTTATATACCTATATGTATTAATCTAAACTGATCCGATGATGAAAATATGTAATATAACTCTTGTTAAATTTAAACAATAAAAGAATTGAAAAAAAAAAGAAAATAAGAAAATACTAATGATGAGAGAGCCCTTAGGCCTCAATGACAGCTTTGTATTTTAGGAAGAGAAAAGTAAAGAAAAATGGGAAATGATACTGGGAAGACTGATCAGCTCTTTGCCTACTATCATATGACAGTGAGATGAGTCTACTTTTGGTGTAAGACTGGAAATAAACGCAGACTTACAGTGCATCAAATTGCTAGGACTGCTTTTAACAAAATTCTAAAAACTGAGTGGCTTCAAGCAGTACTTATTGCTTCTTAGTTCTGGCTATGCTTCTCTGGAGCTTCCAGAGGAGGATCTTTCCTTGCCACATCCAACCTCTGAGAGTGTTAGATGCTCCTTGGTTGATGACAGGCTGTCATTTTGATTGGCTGTGGCTGAGGCAAGTTATCTCAAATGACTTGACAAAAAGGCATTGTGATTATTTAAAGTTTCTATTTCACCAAGAGTTACATTTTATGATTATTCATGTATCTTAGTGTGGGGTCTTTGGACAGGTGAACACAGTAACTATTAGATTCTTTTTCAGCTTCTTAGTAGCTAGTTAAAAATTAAAATCTGACTGCAAAAATGAAATTTATTGGTTATTATACCTTAGCAGTCTCGTTTCCTAGGTGCCATAGATAAAAAGAGCAACTAAAGCTCCTTATCTCAAATCAAACAAAACATTAATTTTTAATGAGAAGGATAGAACAGTAAGAGATGCAGTGCTGATTGTATTCCAAAGGTTGTTCCAGTCATGTGTGGAAAATCCTTCCTTATATTTCCAGGTCTCCATGGAGGGATTGCATAGGAAGATACTGATGTCACCTGCTGAAGGTCATAGAATATAGAGAATAGAGTATGTCCGGGTTCAAACTTCCCTTTGTCTGATGTCTGTATTGGTCATTGTCTGCTGTTTAGGAACTGAAAGCTGAAGAAGGGCAGAGCTATTTAGGGTTGTTCAAGCAAGCAGTAAAACAATCGCAAGGAATAGAATATTCTAAATTTGTTTTCATTGGGTGCCAACTAGGTGCCAGGACCTTTTGATGACAGACATTTTTATGAATTTGGTGAATTAGTTAATCTAGGTAATTTTATATGCTATCATTTCTCATAAAACATATGTAAAGTATTATTCCTATTGTCTGATAAAGGACACTGAAGCTTAGAAAAATTAAATGGCTTTACAAGGTTAATACAAGTTGTAGCTCTTGACAATTGCAAGCAGTAGGTAGAGAGATGGCAATCATTTTGAATTATTAGAGCAGAAGCTCCTTATTAGTGAGCATAAGAGACAAAATTGGAAGTGTGTGGGCAATTGATGGAAGATTGTGAACATAAGCCTTAAGATTATATCTACTACACTGATATTACCAAGCAACTGTGAATTTTGAGCAGCTGGGCAAAGTGATGAAAACAATACTGAAGAGGAGTCCACAATTATGAGACAAGGAATTAGAGGGAAGGAAACCAGACAGAAAGTTTTCAAAATAATTGATGCCTATGGTGTGTTGGGCTTTGAGTGTGTGGTGGATGTAAGATGAAAAGAAAGGGAGCTTGCTTGTTTATACTTTATAGTATTTCAAAAAATGCTTAAGCTAGTTTGGAAGAATCTAAGAAACTTAGAAGAGTAACCCCTAAAAAGGCATGAAAAACATTTAGAACGAAAAAATTGAATAGCAAAATAGAGGTAAGATCAAAATTCATTTCTAATGTCACAGCATCCTACTCCCAGCAAGTAATTGAATTAGGTAATAAATTTCTATGTGCTAGGGATGCAATTCTTCTCACTTGGCTTTAGGCAAATCGGGGGATAGTTTTAATGTACTTATATGATCATTCTTTAGACAATCCAAAATTTACAAAAGTTTTGATAGATATTTCATTGTAATATGTTATTTAGTAAATTATTTATTGTGCTAATTTGCTAGCTATATATTCTATCCAAAAAAATTACTTATTCATTTAGATTGGCTAAGAGTGTTGTCAAATAAAAGGCCCAACGTGGCCATATGCCTGGATAGATCGTTGTAATCCCACTCATGAGGGAGTCAGGCAAGTGATAGAAATTCAAAATGTTTATTTGACCCCAGAAACAAGGTGTGTGAGTGACACCCCCCAGACTCTGCTGGAAACTCATTTATCCCAGCAACAGGCCTGGTGTGTGAGTGAGACTGCCTAGGGCCTGCCAGAAACTTGATCCAGCAACACAGCCCGGTAATATCCTCTATCAGACAGGTCCAGTATGGAAAACTGTGGTCGAACTCCCTGCAGAGAGGCTAGAGACAAGGCTCACCCAGCTGATCCAGGAGCAGAACATCACCCCAGAGTGGCACATCAGGTTTGTCTCCAAGGGCTGCATCAGGAAGAACTAGAGCATAGAAGTTAGACACAAGCCACACCAACCTGTGCAAGTTTGAACTTGGCAGATCCAGATCTGGTGCTAAGGTAAGAACTCTACCAAAGCGCTGCAACAAAGGTCAGAAGGCAGGGCTATACAAAATGGCAAAAAGAAGGAGAAAAATGGACTCTTGGACCCCAAACCCAAGCAAAACAAATAAAGGAGACAATAGCATAGAAGAAATTAGAAATCACACACCTGAAATCTCTGAAATCATAGCATCTGAAGTAAAGAACTACAGAAAGGTATAGAGGGAAACAGATCAAAAATAATTTCTGAAGTAAAAAAAGACATGGTACCTATAATGAATGAAGTATTAAATGCTTCTAAAGAAGACACTGATAAAAAAAAAAAACAGAGGAGAATACAAAAAGATGGAATGCTTCAATGAGCAATGTAAGAAAGTCACTGAATGCATGAAGTAGATTCAAAGTGCTATACAAGAAATTAAAATCTCAATCACAAGCTGGCAAAATCATTTCAATGAAAGTGAAAATAGACTTTCAGACCTTAAAGACAGCATTGCAGCTAGTAAAGAGGTAAGAAAAGATCTCTTCATAATAACTAGGATGCAAGAAAAAATAATTCAACATCTGCAAGATGATGCAAAGATAAACAACGTAAGCCTAATAGGCATCAAAGAGAAAGAAGGAGTCAGTACAAATGATATAAAAAGAATATGGGCAGAAGTAATAGCAGAAAACTCCCCAAATATGGGGAAACAATTTGACATTCAGTAACTGAAGCATATGGAACACCAAATAACACCAACCCAATTAAAGCCACACCCAGACATATAATAGTCAAGGTCCCTGAAATTCAGCATAGGAGCAGTATGCTAAAAGCTGCTAGAGAAAAGAAACAGATCACATTTAAAGGAAAACCCATTAGAACAACAGAAGACTTCTCTTTACAAACCATCAAGTCAAGAACAGCATGGAACAAAACACTTCAATCCTTGCAAGAAAACAAATTCCAGCTCAAGCTGCTATATATATCCTGCAAAACTCTCTCAAGTTTAATGGAGAAATGAAATATTTCCAGGACAAAGAACAACTAAAGAATTTCATCATGACAAAGCCAAACCTGCATAGTTTACTAAAAGATATTATAGAGAGGGATCATAATGACCACAACTCTATGAAGGAGAATGCAAAGAACCCACCAAATAGGGCAAATCATTAAACACAGGAGAAAAAGAAATATACAACAGCAGTCTTTCAAGTATTCTTTTGTATACAGCAGCACATTATTTCCATCAGCATATTCTACAAAAGGATTTCTCCTGCACCCTATGGGTCATGATTCGGTCCAGGGCAACAGGGTGAACATCAAGGAAATGGCAGTAGCTCAGTCTAATAAGTGATTCTTGGCCATCAATAAACATCATGGACCCTGTCCGTGTAAGTGACACACTAGAAATTTATATGATGTCCTATCTTCACATTGTTAGAAGTTCTGATAATATATTTACCATTGCAGTATTTATGTTATGTTTTATTCTTAGTAATTCTTTATTATTATGGAAATTTCTATTTGATATTTTGTATATATTAATCTCTTCAAATACTATGCAAGTACTCTGAATTGACTACAGATCTGTGCATATGATACACAACATTCTGGCCTCTAAGTTGGACTCACAATTTAACTTGAATTTTGGAATATTGTTTTGAAATATTTATATTTTAACTAATTAATATTTTATTAATTTTCTGAATATTGTTTAATTATACTTTTTGTTTTAGGATTCAAACTGTGTCTTTGACTTACAACTTCCTTAAAAGACATGGTATGATATTTTCTCCTAGTAGTAAAAACTTTAAAAAGAAAAAAAAAAAAATATATATATATATATATACATGTATAAACAAGAAAGTGAGGATAAACATACAGTTATTTTGCTTTAGTTTATTGAAAACAAATGTTTGTACTAATATTGTTTAGACAAAATATCACGTCTGTATTTTGTTCTCTGAATAACTACTATGAGTCCCTGACTTACACTGGAACCCAGCTGGAACCCAGCTGCATTCCATAGCCAGCTCACTCTCTTGTTCTCCTATGTGACTATTTGATACCTTCTTTTTTCCTCTGACTTGTCCACCACCTCCCTAGCTTACTTATTTACTTTCTTACACTGAAAGAATAGAAGCAACATGAAGATAATTTCCATATATTTCTACATTATCAACCTACTTAAGTTTTCCCTGACATCTTTCTTTTCTAACTTGTAATAATATCAAAAGATTAAGGCCAGCCAAATAGCTTAGCGGATTAAAGCACCTGCAAGCAAGCCCAGGGGTCAGGGATTTGATTCCCTAGCCTGCCATGCCAGCCCTGCCCCCTCAGCATGCTGAGAAGGCAAATGAGAGCAGACCATGGTGGCTCGTGCCTGCAATCCCAGCTTTTGGAAGCTGTAAACAGACAGATCATCACAAGTCCGATCTAGTAGTGAGACCTCAAACACACTGTAGATCCTTGCCTAATAGGTTAATGCAATAGGTTCCATTGCCTCTTGAAAACTCAGGTATGATTTCTATCATTCTCCTCTTCTCTTTTGCATTATTCTCTTCCCTCTCAATTCTGAGTAACTCTTATCAACCTATAAGTGTACTTGTATAGCTTCATCTGTACAAACGACAATATTCTTTGTGGTGTTATACTTATTTTAGGTACCATCTTATATTTCTTCTTTCTACTGAAATGGAATACATTAAACACAGGTTACACATTCCTCTCCATTTTCCTGTCTTCCTTCCATCTCTTGAATGCTCTCTAATCAGGCTTTTGTCTTTAGCACTCGAAATATGTTATCGCGGTCACTGTTGACTTTTGTATTTTAGAATGCAAGAGTGCATTTTTGTTTTATTCAGTCTTTGCAGTACATAATGTGTTTGATGGCTTCCTGCTTCAGCGACTTTCCTTACTTGGCCACTGAGATGCTTGCTTGGTTACCTTCTAACTTGGTGATGGCTGTTTCTTAC
Source organism: Myocastor coypus (assembly GCA_004027025.1). Classification (NCBI taxonomy): domain Eukaryota; kingdom Metazoa; phylum Chordata; class Mammalia; order Rodentia; family Myocastoridae; genus Myocastor; species Myocastor coypus. The sequence goes on from PVJA010048440.1 coordinate 5,615, forward strand.
TCTGCTTGCCTATTTCTCCTCATTCATATCATTTCATTTCTCAAGCTTCCCTTCCTATCTATTGTTAACTTCAGTCAGTAATTCTGTCTTTGATGGCAGACTTTCGTATTCTCTTTAGAAATGATGATAACGATAGCTCTAAGATATTTGGTTGTAATAGGTTATATCTATTGGTAATTATTAGAAATTATTAGAAATTGAAGGAGAAATTTAAAAAAAACTTTTATTAGCTTGTTTAAAAATATCAATAACAAACCCACTGTACATTAATATAAATGACTTCTCTCTTCATCCCACTTAACTTCCCTCACGTCTTCCTTGTCTCTTTCTTTCCTTCTTTATTTCTAGGAGCAAACTTATGTCCTCATGCCTGCTGAGCAAGCAGCCTGTCACTGAACTATAGGCACATTCCTGAGTAACATAGCTTTGTGAAAAATATTTCCCAAAGCAAAACAATTTAGTAAAGAGTGGCATAGTTGTATATCTTTACAGGCATCTTTAAGGTCTGGGCTAATAGAAAGCAACTGACTCAATCTGCAGCTGTTGCTCTAACACAATGACAGTGATCCTGTTAAACCTTGAAAAAGCTCTGACCAGTCATGACTAAAGAGTCACGGCTTGTGATGTCATCACCTGGCACCACTGTTTCTTTCCAAGCATCCACGTAGCCCCTGTGTGTGTTGTTTTCTTGTGCTTGGCTACTGAGGAGATGCTGGGGAGACTGGGCTTGTGTGCCCACTTATTTGCCACCACTGCCCTAACCCATATAATTCATGTAGACCCTGGGAAATTCCACTATTCACTTGTAAGAGAAGGCAAATATTATCTTAAGACTATTGTAAAAATAATGTTGACGATGTGAATCCTGGAAATTTACAGAGATCTCACGTCATGAATTGTGCATGATTATCCTGATAAGTTCATTTGTGCCCTTCTGTGCTCTGTGTATCCCAAGGTTCAAATCTCAGAGATAAATTCTCTGAAAGCCAGACTCATACAGCTTTGTAGTTAGCATCTCTTCTTGAAATAGGTCAATTTAACATGCTCTAACATGTTCAATCTACCCTTGAGAGTTTGATAATCCCATGGCTAATGTATCAATAAATAACTTACAGTTGCTTTAAAAAATAGATGATGTTATTTTTTCTTTTATATTCCATATCAAATTAATTAATACATCCCCTCAGCTTTATCTTGGAAATGCTTTCGAAATGCAACCTCTCATGAAAATTATTACCACCTGCCTTTCTCCAAGCTACAAATGCCCTTGCCAGGATTCTTGCAATTAACTCCCGGCTGCCTTCTACTTCTACATTTTGTCACTTCTCTTTAACCAATCTCTTCTTTACAGAAAGCACAAGGGATTTTTTTCTGGAATTTGAGTGCATACCTACTTTTAATCAGAATCAAAGAACACTCTAAAACATTTGTCATGGTCTGGGGGGCTTCCTGTCCTGTTGCTCTTGGCTACTCTTGATCTCTTGCCACAGGAAGAGCCTCCTTTGCTCAATCATAACAAGTGTTCTACTCAGGGTCTTTGAACTCAGTTATCTTTGCTAAGGCTACTTTTCCCCCTGCATATTTGTGGCAAGTCCCTTGCTTCCTTTGGTTTACGACTCACATGTCACCTTACATGAGTAATTGGTGTTGACTCCACTATAAACCCTCATTATCATTCCATTCTATCCTTTTTTCACTGATTTATTTATTCTTTTTATTATTCATCACCAATGGCTACAACATGCATTTATTTGTTTATTGATTGTCTCTCTTCCCAGGAGAATATAAGCTTGAGGGCAGAGACTTTCAGTTTTGTTTATTTCCATGTCTCCAGTGCCTGATTTTATTGTTGGTACTTGTGCATGGAAGGCAAATGCCCAACAAGCACATGCACCAGGCCTGCTGGAGTAGTGTTTATGGGGAAAGCTTATGGAAACAGAAGCAATAAGAGGTCCTCTGTTGCTCTTTGAATTGTAGGGCATTGCACAGAGATCTAGGAAGTGCAGATGTTAGACTCCAGGAGAGGGTCCCTGACCCTTAGGCTATGGGCCTTATAAGCTGCATGATTGATAAGCATCAGCTTCTTCCCTGGATACAAAACATTAAAGACTGGCAGAATCTTGGCTTTAGTTCTGTACTGACAGCTCCATTATGTGTTTGCTTACCATTAGCCCTTTTCTTGCTTAAAGGCAAGGCTATAGTTCTTTGCTGCAACAGGGAAGTGGACCAATTTACTACACTAAGACTTCAGTACAACCAAATTTCTTCTCAATGAACTAAGAGAAAGTAGTTGTATACATAATCTAATCTTCATTGAGAAGAAATTTGGTTGTACCAATGATTTGAAAAATTATACCATTTACACTATTTACACCCTGTGCTCTGTATAATTAAGCATTGTATCAAATATTGCAATGGACTACTAATGTGTTTTGAAACTGCCACATTGTTATGCATTGTTATTTCTTATTAAAAATAATTTAAAAAACCACGTACAATATACCTAAAAAAAAAAAAAAAAAAAAGGCTTCAGTAATGGAAGTGGAGAACTCCTAACCATGGCATCATGGGAAGTGGTGCAAGCCTGAATCTGACTACCTTAAGCACTGGGCTATGGCCTAAAGTCATTAAACTGTCCAGAAGGTCATTTCTTTTCTAGTCAATTAAGCTTCAAAGCAAGATCACCTGTACTTGTTGACACTTAATGGCTATTAAATTCATCAGTGTGTGTGTGTGTGTGTGTGTGTGTGTGTGTGTGTGTTCATGTGCACACAAATTTGATACACAGCATTTCCCAATGACTGATTTAGGAATTTTAAAACAAAAAGGAGCAATATGGGGAGTGGGGAGTTCTTTGGGCTTTATAACAAACGTCTCCTGTGGTTCTATTTATTTGACAGGGAAGACACTAAACCATAAAGTTAGCTTCTTAAGAAAATATAGTAAAACATTTTTCCTATGTCAACGTAGAGGACTGGTTTGCCTAATATAAAAACTATTAGTGTCCTTGAAATACATATTATCATCTTCCAAGTTTGTTATTGGAGTAACAATTGCTACAGAGTAGGAATAAAAATTCATATTATTGTTTAAAAGATGTCTTAAGTAATATTATAGATATATTTAAAATAAACTTTTTAGAACATGATCTGAAGAAGCTTGGAAAACTGCCTTGAGCTAGAAATTTAATTATAATGTTTTCTTCTTACAGCAAGACATTTTTGAGTATAATATCACTTAAATTAATATTTGGAAGGAAACTGTTTATAAATTAGATAATTGTTCTTTAGGTGATCTATATTTTTCCTCTCAGAATTATCTTTTTATTGTTGGTAATACTCAAAATTTGTCATGCGGATACAGGAGATTAGCAAATTCAGAGAGAAGACAGGTAGATTTCTGTATATTACAAGTTTGGCATGGTGGCACACACCTTTAATCCTAACATTTAGAAGGCTGAGCAAAGAGAATTACTGTAAGTTTGAGGCCAGCCTGGGCTATATGGTGAGTTCAAGGCCAGCCTGAACTACATAGGGAGCTCCTGTCTAAACAACTATCTTGATATTTTCATCTGTAATGATTAGTTTTATATATCAACTAAAGGGCACCAAGACAGCTCATAAAACATGATTTCTAGGTGTGTCTATGTGAATGTTTTTGTAGAAGATTAACAGTTGAATAAGGAGACCGGTGGAAGAAGATAAGCCCCCATCAATGTAGACAGACATCATACAGTTTACTGAGGACCCAAGAAGAGAGCAAGTAGAAATGTGAATTTCCTATCTTCTTCAGCTGGGACATTTATTTCATCTGGCCATGGCCACTGGGACTCCTGGTTCAGTGGCCTTTGGACTCTAGAACTGCCCTTACCATTTTCACTATGGGGTAAGAATTATACAATACTTCTGTGTTTCTTTAGTGCAGGACTCAGTTATAGTGCCAGGTTTCTGGATCTCTAACTTGTAGCAGGAGGGTGTGAGCCTCATGGTTTCCACAATAGCATGAACTAATTCCTTTAATAAATCTCTTCCCACGCTATCTTGGTTTACCTTCTCTGGGAGAGCGTCACTGATGCAGTGTCCCAATGAACCTCACTACTCTCTCAACTCTTTTGTACTCACATTGTGTCTACTTCCTGACTACATTACATAAGATGTAATTACATACTCAGGATCCCCAGCTCTCTGTGAATTTCAAGATCAATCATGTGTCTTAGGTATCAGCATTCCCAGAATCTCTATAACATTAACAGGCATGATCACATTTTGTTTTTTCATCTTTCCCCTGTTGTTCTGGCTAACCTACTCCTGTTTTTATTCTTTTCCCAATACTTTTCTGTTTCTTTCTCCCTTTCTTCCTTTTGTCATGTTCTGCATTATTAAAATCGAGTTAGGGACACTTCCAAAACTAATATAAATTCTTCTCTTGAGAATAAATTGACTACTTCTGTGTGTGTGTGTGTGTGTGTGTGTGTGTGTGTGTTAGGGCCAGAATCCAGGGCCTTGTGAATGTGAAGCATATGTTCTGTCATTAAGTCTGGGCTCTAGCTCCTACCTGCTTATTTGAGAGGCAGTTTTCCTTGATTCAGGCTAGGCCCAACATAATAGCCTTAGAGTCCCATAGTAGCTTGTTTAAAAGGCTATTGCAATCATTACTATAAATACCTCACATTCACTGCTTCTGTAGCATAGCTCTAAATCCCTTACATGGAGGGACTCATTTAATGGTTATGTCCACCTATGTGGTTAGTACAACTATTACTCTGATTTTTTCCCAAAAGGTTAGCTGTATCCGTCATCATATCAGTAGTAAATATCTTGACTAAAATAAATACAGGAGATCTGGCTCCACAGCCCAAAAAGTGATCTCTATTTTTGTCATTGCTTTATAGTTCCCACTTGGTCTCATTTGACTCCTGCTATGAAATCAATGCAAAGGTTACTTCACTTACTAAAATAAGGTCTGCTGGTGCGTTGGTCTTCCACTGGAATCCTCAGGCTCTGTCTTCTATGCCATTGATTTGTCCAGAGAACATTCAGTGTGGAGTTCATACCTCTTCTCCACTGCTGAAGAGGAGACCACTGCCAGGGCCAACATTGTATGGACATCATTTTTATATTCTGTGGTGTAATGCTCTTTGGAGGGAAATGACTTTCCCCAAAGCCTTCTGTGTGGAGGTGGTCAGTCAAGACAATGAGCACTTAGAGGCTTTTCAGATTGTAATGGAGCTTTTTGTAAAAGGTGTTGGAGTTGGAATCCAGAAATCTTCTATTGGAATAATGGCTCTGCCACATTCTAACCCCGTGGAATAAAGCAAGTTGTTTCCTCCTCCATGAGACAGGTTGGCCAGTACAGGAAGACTATAATCATTAGCAAAACCAGAAGACCACTGACACTACTTACAAGAATGAGAGGCAAAGAATGGTATACTCCAGTCCATCACATAGAGCTTTGTTAAAAGACATTTTAACAAGTTCCATTGTATTTGATAGTGTTGTAGGCAGCCAGATTAGATAAAAATATTATAGGCAGTTAGATAGGGCCAGGTCCTCGAGGGCAATGTGAAAAGCAACTTGACTATACAGCTTTGCAAGAGATAGGCACCCCACCTGTAGGCCAGACCTTACCTTAAAACAAGAGTAAATAAATGCTGCCGCCCACTCACTTAAAGCACCAGAGATAGATATTCTAATGAGTATCAATCACTCTAAAAGAGCCTAAAATAGCCTGAAACTCAACCCCAACAAATGAACCCTTACTCCATATTCATGCCCCCTTGTTACGTGACTTGCTTCCCATTTTGCTCCTGATTAAATAAATTTTACCAGAACAGTGATGCTTGTAATCTCCTTGGTCGACCATAACTTTGTCCCACCTCATGACCACCTAAGCAAGTTCCCCTAGTTTCACCTTAGGTCTGCCTTATCACATGGTTTTGCCCTATAAGACCCCTAAAAAAGGACAATTTCCTGAGCAACCCACTAGGGTCCCCCTTCTGTTCCCCTCTTGGACAGAAGCTTTCTTTCCCAATAAATATTCTATTCTAAGCCTCCATCTTGTTCCTAAAATTCATTCTCCAGTTTTAGAGAACACGAACTTGTCCAAGTATCTTTTCAGCTTGGGAGATCAGTTTTTCTTCCTACATCAGTTGAAGGTCACACTGAGATCACTGGATGGAAGTATGAGTTTGCTCTTCCAGAAGTTCTGGATTGGAACTGGCTTAGGTAACAATTTTATGCTTCAAATGTTAAAATGTCTTTACTCATTGCTCATAATTGCTCATATTTGTTATCTCATATAGTTTGGTTAAAATTGCTTACAATTTCTTATGTTTTGTCTTTTATATGGTTTTGCTAAAATTTGGTCAAAATATTGTTAAATCTATGTTAAAACATGGAAATGCTATAAAGCTCTGATGTTTGTTTAATGGGATATTTTATGACTGTTGTGTACTTGTATATGCTGCGTTTGAACTAGTTGCTAAATACACTGGTATTTCTTGCTTTTAGAGAATAGTGCTAGAGAGAGTAACATTAGTAAGCCTGCTATTGGACTTCATATAAACTTCTATAAAATGGGAATTTTAAATCTAGCTCAGAGTTAGAAAACATACATGCCTGTATATGGAACACAGGACTCCTTTTGTCAATTAAATGACATTAGGTTGGCAACCCTTTTTAAAGACTTGGAGGACAGGTTTCACTGGGACACACTTACTCTGATTCCCCTCTACATGCAAGAGGGAATGTCAGGCCTGCTCTGTTTCAGTTTCCTTGCTTTGACTTTTCTCTTGATTGTCCTACCCCTTTGTAGTTTCCTTTTTAGAGGCAGGTAAAATTAGGAGAATGATATAGACTGTTCCAACTAAGTGAAGCCCTTAGAAAATGAAAGTTTGTTAACGCGGAAGACAGGGAAGTCATTTTAGAAAACGGACAAATACCATGTCTCTGGGTCAAATGAGACAAAGAGGACTATGTCTGCCCAGGAGGACACATATAAAAGCCATGTCCTGGCTTAGTGTTCTGGGAAGGTCTCCTTTTAGAGGCTAAACCTGAGACACAGCGGAGAGAACTGGCTTCTGGGTGACACCAGAAGAAGCTATCTCTAAAGGCAACACACATATGGGACCAAAACACATTTAGGGTAAGGGAGGAGCATGACATTTTCTCCTAGGTCTGATTATTTAGGTGCATAATATCTAAATGTATCTTGTTCAGGCTTTTAACTATCCCTTATAGAACTTGGACAAACAGTGGTTACTCAGCCAGCTAGTAAATGCTCATAGAACAGCTGCCACTCTTTAGAGCAGAGGACAGGTTTCCTCAGCTGTTTTTTGGTGAATCCCCATTTAAGCCTATGACTGATACTGACCAGAGAAATGGTTGGATTCCTTTCTGGAGATGGATCTCCCTGATAGACCCTGATAACACCTGAGGGGTCACAGACTACTCTGGGGACAACTAAAGGTGCTTAATGGCAACTGGCTCCTAACCACCAAAATATCTCCATTTACCTATTGTTCTTTGTTCTCTCTTTACTAGCAAATTAGGACTTCTACCCAAGATTTCAGTAGGACAGCTTAATAAATTATTCCTTCAAAAATTAGGCTGAGACAACTTGCCATAGTTTGTTTTATTGTGGCTATCAGAAAATGGTCTACATCTGTGCCTTATATGTAAAACGAGGTTTTGTTGGCTTTAAAGTGTATTTATAAATGTGTGAAATGTGATGGCTGGATAATGAGTAGAAGTTTAACCTGTGAACTCTAGAGATTTAGTATATTGTTGTTCTAGAGAAGGTTGCCCTGGTGATTAGATAAAAGAACAATGTCTTGGAGACTTCGTTGCCTTAGGGCCCAGGGCAAAATTCTAGTCGGTGGTCTCTTTTGTCTATGGTCCTTTCATAGCACAATAGAAAATGTGCTCGGCTTTCACCTCAGTAGGAGTAAGTAAAGGGTTTGCGAGATGTTTTCAGGAGATAAGAATCAACATCAGTTCGAGGGTGGATAGACTGGTGGAATCTTGTCTCCCTTCTCTCAAACATGAGTGTCCACCTGCTCTGGAAGAGGGTTACTCAAGGGATGCCTTGGGGGAAGGGAATCAATTAGAAATTGTTGATGTTATTTGGGGTTCTGTAGGCTTCAGTTACCTGGATGTCTGATTGTTTTCTCAGATTTGGGAAGTTTTCTGCTATTACTTCTGCCCATATTCTTTTTATATCATTTGTATTGACTCCTTCTTTCTCATTGATTCCCATTAATCTCACGGTGTTCATTTTCGCATCGTTTTGCAGATGATGAATTATTTTTTTCCTGCATTCTGGTTGTTTTTAAAAGATCCTTTCTTACTCTTTCACTGGCTGCAACTGTGTCTTCAAGGTTGGAAACTCTACCTTCATTTTCGTTCATTCGGCTCTGCCAACTTGTGATCGAGGTTTTATTTTCTTGTATATCTCTTTGAAACTGTTTCATGAGATCTATGTCTTTCCTATATTGCTCCGTCAGGGAGTCCATCATTTTTCTCTTCTCCTCTAATTTTTTATCGATGTCTTCTTTAATAGTATTGAAGTCTGTCATTATGGTTATCCTTTC
>PVJA010048441.1:0-14177 GCA_004027025.1 Myocastor coypus
GTTGTTATCATTTTGTATGGAAGCGACCTCTGCACTTTGGTGGTGTTATGCTGTGTCTATGGGCGTTTGGTCTGGAGACTCCAAGGTGGTTCTTCTACAGAGGTTCCTGACTCTTGTGTTGGGGCTCTGGCTGCTAGCTTTTGTGAATCCCGGCGGATGTGGTCTGTAGGTGGAGGTGGAGCTTTGGGATTGAATAGTCCTGTAGGCTCGTGGACCAGATCGGTTGCCAAATGGGCTATTTGATGGGTTTAGTGCTAGAGCTCGGCCTGGAGGGGTTCAAAAAAAAAAGGGGGGGGTGTGGGGCGGGGAAAGGGAAGGCAGGCCAAGTATCCTGACCCAGCCGGTGTGCGGGCTCAGCTCCCAGGGGTGCGATTTGGGTCTGGGCTGGAACAAGAAGTTAGTCGCGGGAACGCAGAGGCGGGGCAGAGGGGCGCAGGGAGCTTACCCGCGGCGGGTGCGCAGGCTCAGCTCCCAGTGGTGCGATTTGGGTCTGGACTGGAACAGGAAGCTGAATGTTGTTTATTATATGTACAAATCTGTAATCAATTCAGAGTGTTCATATAGTATTTGAATAGGTTAATATATACAAAAATATTAACTAAGAAAAAATTTCCATGGTAGCAAAGAATTACTAAGAATAAAACATAACATAAATAAATATTGGAATGGCAAATATATGACCAACATTTCTAACAGTTTAGGGATACGATTTCGCACAAAAGTTCTAGTATGTCATGGACATGGACAGTGTCCGTGATGCTTACTGGTGGCCAGGTGTCATTTGTGGGACTGAGGCACTGCTATTTCCTTGATATCCACCCTGTAGAACCAGACAGAATCATGGCCCATAGGCCATGGAGAAGTCCATTTGTAGAATATGCTGATGGAAATATTTTGCTTTTGTACACAAAACAATTATTAAAAGACTGCTTTTGTATACCTTGTTTTCTTTTGTGTTTAATTGTTTGCTCTATTTGGTGCATTCTTTTCATTCTCACTTATGGAGATATGGTCATTTTTATCCCTCTCTAGAATATCTTTTAGTAGTCTGTGTATGGTTGAGTTTGTCATCATGAAATTCTTTAGTTGTTCTTTGTCATGGAAGTATATCACTTCTCCGTTATACGTGAAAGAGGGTTTTGCAAGGTATATCAGTCTGGGCTGGAATTCATTCTCTTGCAAGAATTGAAGTAGTTTGCTCGAGTCTCATCTTGACTTGATGGTTTGTGAGGAGAAATCTATTATTCTGATGGGTTTTCCTTTAAATGTGATCTGTTTCTTTTCTCTAGAGGCTTTTAGTATACTGTTCCTGTGCTGAATTTCTGGGGTCTTGATTATATGTCTGGGCGTGGTTTTAATTGGGTTGATGTTATTTGGAGTTCTATATGCTTTGGTTACTGGATGTCACATCATTTCCCCGTATTTGGAAAGTTTTCTGCTATACTTCTGTCCATATCCTTTTTATATCATTTGTATTGACTCCTTCTTTCTCACTGATGCCTATTCGTCTTATGTTGTTCATCTTTGCATTGTCTTGCAGATGTTGAATTATTTTTTCCTGCATCTTGGTTCTTTTAAAGAGAACTTTTTGTACCTCTTCATTAGCTGCAACTGGATCTTCAAGGTCTGAAAGTCTATTTTCACTTTCATACAAGTGGTTCTACCAGGTTGTGATTGAGGTTTTAATTTCCTGTATATAACTTTGAATTTGTTTCATGCATTCTATTTCTTTCCTATGTTGCTCATTCAAGGATTCCATCATTTTTTCTATTCTTCTCTACTTTTTATCAGTGTCTTCTTTAGAAGCACTTAGTACTTCTTTCTTTTTAGTTATTTCTTTTTGTACTTCAGAAATTATTTCTGATGTGATTTCTTCTATACCTTTAGGGTTTTCTTTTTTTCTTATTTTTTTTTTTTAACTTCAGATGCTATTGTCTCAGAGATTTTAGATGTGTGATTTCTAATTTCTTCTATGCTATTGTCTCCTGCATTTGTTCTGGATGGGCTCAGGGACTGAGAATGCATTTTGCTCCTTCTGTTTGTCTTTTTACATAGTACAGTCCTCTGACCTTTGGTGTGGAGTTTTGGTGCAGTTATACCCTTCGCATCTATGGAAAATCTTACCCAAGAGAAGTTATACAATTAAGACAGTTACAGTTTTGTATTTACATAACTTCAGTTAGGAACACTAGTACTGGGTAGTGATGTTTAGTAGTTGACAAGCTTTTGTAACTAATGGGTTCATATTTTACACAGCAAGAGCAAACATTATGTCTGTGTAGCTAAGCAGATATTAAATTGGGAATTTGTATTTAATTTAGTTCCCCTAAGTTCTGTCTGATTCCCTCCATTTGACATACCTTGGGCCCTCCAGGATGACTAGTTCATCAGGTTACCTGTTGCCCCCTCTGTACATCAAAGAGAGAGAGAGGGAGAGAGAGAGAGAGAGAGAGAGAGAGAGAGAGAGAGAGAGAGAGAGAGAGAGAGAGTACTCTCATAGGTCTAAATCTAACAAAGTGTTTCTGCTTATCGGGTCTGTATCTACCAAGTTTCAACTCATGCTCAGCTTTATCCTGCTGCAGACCATGGGACTGAACCCCACATCCAAGCCAGGCCTGGCCTGGGTCTAGAAGGTCTGGGGGCAGGGAGCAGAATGTCTTACACGTACTGGGCCTGATCTGGGTCTGGAGGGGAAGGCATTGGTCCAGTTACAGAATAAAGGTCTCACCTCACATGTGACTCTTGGGGATGGACTGGATGTGGAGAGAAGGCACTGGTCTGGTCATGGAGCAAAGGTCTCACATGCTCCTGGTGCAGAAGATTTTTTTTAAGTGGTACCTGGGTTGAACTCTGGGATCTTATGCTTGCCAGGCAGACATGTATGCCAGCCATAAAGCATATTCTTGTTTTCTTTTTTTTTTTTTTTTTTTTGTATTTTAGGGAAGGGTCTACAGGGTGTTCAGGGTCTCACTACTAGATTGGACTTGTAGTGATCCGCCTGTTTACAGCCTCTCAAGAGCTGGGATTACAGGTTCATGCCACTATGCCCAGTCTCAGTTGCCATCTCAGTGCATCCTGGAGGTAGGGCCAACATGGCAGGCCTGGAGCTCAAACCTCTGACCCCTGTGCCTGCTTGCAGGTGCTTTAATCCACGGAGCTATTTGACCGACGACTCCCATGCTTCTGGTACCAGGCTATCTTGAAAGCAAAGGCAGGGCTGGGGAGATAGCTTGGGGGTCTAAGGCCTGCCTGGCAAGTATAAGGATTTAGGTTCAGTCACATGCCAAGCTGGTCCTGAAACTGGGCTTGGTGGAGCATGCCTGTAATCCCAGCACTGAGGAGGCTGAGGCAGGAGGATCAGTACAAATCCAAGCTGCATGGCGAGACCCTGTGCCAAATAAATAAATAAAAGATTAAAGAAATTTAAAAGTAACATAAAATAAAATGAAAGCAGACCTAAATGAATTTCGTCTTTCATTGTTCTAGAAGGAAGCAGTAGCCATCTTGTCAGGCAGCCATCTTGTCCCCAGGAGGAGACATAAACGTTGCACTAATGTCAAGAGGCCAGGGCATTGGCCTGCTAGAAATGAAATAGGAAGGGTGGGTGCAAGCTTTTTTGACTCCTAGGTGACCTTAATATCAAGAGAGGACTATTTTTTTTTTTTTTTTTAAGGAACCATGAAATCTTGCCACCACAGTCATTTTCATGATTCCTGTCAGCATCATTTGTGACACCAGGAGGGGGCTGTGGAGCACAGAGGTGAAGGCTGTGGTTTGCTTTCCTGCAGCAGAGTTTGAATCTTGGCTCATACTGGGCCATCCTCAGAAGCTCCGCTTTCTAATCTTTGGTTTCTTAATTTTTACATTGGTTTTCAGTGACGTCAACTTGATGAAGTTCTTAAGAGGATTAACTGTGGTGAGGTCCATGAGCACCTGTGCTTTTGGCGTGTAATAGACTTTTGATACACATAACTGTGTGTCGGTGGTAACAGTAACAACAATAGCCAGGAGCAGTACTACTTATTAAAGTTTGTCAGAATCCAAGGCATAATTCTACTACTTTTATATATCTCTTTTACATATGCAATAAGTCAACTTTATGATACGGGTGAGAAAATAACCCCAGAGTATTTAATTTGCCTGGGATTAAAAAACAAATACAATAACCACAACAGCAACACAACCCAAACCCAAGCAAGCAAAAGCTCAAATTTGGATAAATATATTTGAAATTTTTTCCAGCAGCTCAGAATCTTACAATATTAAGAAATTATGAAATATGATTTAGTATAGTGATTTATTTGGGATTATTGTCAATAAGTACTTTGACCTGCTTTTCAAAAGCTCTGTGGTAGGAAAATATTTATTTGACCACCAGGTGGCGCTAGATTAAGGTTTTATTAAACATGAAATAATTTGCCAGTTCCCTGTGAGCAAAATAACAGGAGACAGAAGTACATAAAATGAAATAAGTGTATTTACTTTTGGAAGGAAGCCTGTTTCAGGTAGCACATGTTAAAAAAATATGAGAATAAGCTTTTGGACTATTTTGGGGTTTCTAGCCTCAGGCATATACTTTAATGAATGTAATCCATTTTGATATGTACGAAAACAGCATCTGGTTTAATAATTTTGAGGGTAACATAGAGCCTAATCTGATTCTCATTAGTTAATTACTCAAAAGCATTTGGTTAAAAACTTGAAACTTGAGATTTATGGTGGAAATGGCGGGTAGCCATTAACTCCATAGTAGAGTACAGCAGCCATTGTTTTATGGCCCCGGAAGGAATTGAACCAGCCCTCCCATATGTTCCATGGATATAGTTTGATTAAATCAAAGGAAGTGTGTTGTCATCTAATACAAGGTTATTAATTGAGCACTCATAAGGAGGGATATTTTTTCTCTGTCACCCTTGGTAATTTCTGCAGTTTGTAAGTCTGCAAAATCTGTTCTTGTAGGCACTTAATCTATAGCACCTTGTATCCATTGCAATTACCAGCACATGTAGAGCCACTCTTGAGTTTGAAACTCATTCAGAATGTTCACACGCTAAATTTGTCTCTCCTGTGGGCAGAGAGAAAGTACGGAGAGGGGTTGATCATAGGAAGGGCCTGACTTTTCATTTTTAAGTTACATGTGTTGGCCACTTCCCATTCACTCCACCCTCATAAAATCATGTCATAACCAAAATACTGAGTGTGCAAATAATGAACGAATGAGTGCTGTTTACACACAAGGCACAGACTTAGACGCTGTGCGGGTACACGGGGCAGTGATATACAGGGGTGATTACAATATACAGTGAATATTTAAGAAAATTTGGTATACTGTGGGCTGGAGAGATAGCTTTAAGTACCTGCCTGGCAAACTCCAAGACCTGGGTTCGACCTCTGGTACTGTCTGCCATGTCAGCCACTGAAAATCAGTGTGGTGATACATGCCTATAATCCCAGTGCTGGAGAGCTGAGACAGAAAGATCACTACAAGCCTGAGCTGCATAGCAAGACCCTGTACCAAATAAATAAATAAATAAATAAATACATACATACATACATACATACATACATACTAAAAAAAGACACACTGCATTAGTTCCCCTTAGCTTGCCCTAGCTTCCAACACACTTGTCCTTTTGCCCTTGCCACTTCCTGAACTACTTCTGAAATCCTCTTTCTTGTCTTTATGAGGATGATGAAAAATATGCCAAGTGCCGCTGCCGAGGGCCATCCAATGGAAAGACAGACTCATAAAAACACTGCCATGTGCTCTTCATCACCTTATTCCCCAAATCTGGCCCCGTACAACTTCTGGCTCTTTCTCAAAGTCAAAATGAGAGCAAAAGGTGAATGTTTTGAGTATATCCAGGCAGCCATGACAACACTACTAAAGACACTCATGAAAGAGGACTTCCAGAATGGCTTTAGAAAGTGGCAAGGAGGGTGGGATAAGTGTGCTTAAAAGAGAAGGAAAGTATTTTGAGGAGGACAAATAGAATTTGTCTTTTACTGTAATGACCTTTAAAAAAATGTAAACATTCATTGTACTTTTTGATCATACCTCTTACGTGGTTTCTGATGTCTAAGTTTACAGTGCAGTCGAGACCAAGAAGTACACGTGAAAGTTAAGTAGCAGCAAAATGTGGCATTGCACTGCAAAGAAAATGCCATTAAATTCCAAGCAAATGCTGCAAAGACTGAGAGCCATGAATTTGAAAAAGAAGGATTTCTATGGTGGCTGTGGCCAGAGAAAAGCATTATGGAGGAGATGGGAGGTAAGTGGGGCTTACAAGAAGAAAACTGCTAGGTTTTTCAGTGCAGTAGAGACAGGAAAGATAAAACAGGTCTTTATGGTGGCCACAGAGATGATCATACAAAAGAAGAGAGCTGGAGCTTCCCAGGTACTGGCTAGGGAAATGAAGGCTATTTAGGGCCAAGATGGGGGTGGGGCTTAAGGGGCTGCGTGATGTAGCAGACAGTGATAGGGCAGGGAGAGGGAACAAGGAAATAGGATATTGTGAAAAGGAAGTAGGAGGTTGTAATGTGACTAGGGAGTAGGAAGGTGGCGCGTGGCATGTCCCCTCCCGTGGCCCATGCCATATTGCCTTGCTGCCACGATGATTTAGCAGTACTTTTTTTTGGTCTTTTTGAGACAGTGTCTCACTGCACTTCAGGCTGGCCTTGAGTTAACTTTTATAGGCAATACTGCTCTCGAACTTGCACTGATCCTCCTGCCTCAGCCTCCCAAGTGCTGGGATTATAGGCGTGCGCCACCACGCCCAGCTAAACATCTTTTTTTTTTTTTTTTTTTCCAGAACCCAGGATTGAACTCAGCACCTTGTACTTGTTAGGGAAGCACTTATTCAACTGAGCTATCTCCCTAGCCCCCAGAACTTTTTAATAAGGCAGAGAAAATCCATCAAAATCCTTGGCACAGGAAGAGCGCACTTTCAAGTGGTGAGGGAAATAGATGAGAAAATGAACTGAACCAAAGCAATGGAGAGAGGAGTATTCAGTTAGCAGTGTGTGTGGGGCTGGATGGCAGCATTGCCGGAAGGATCCGGACCCAACGCGATTCAGGCCGTGGTTCTACCTCACCCGTGGAGGTTCTCATGGTAAAAATGGGGAGCATCTTCTCCAGAGCTAATTTCCAACTGAAAATATGAGGTGGAAATGTTAATTTTATCTGGCTGGTAAAGGAAATGCTTAATAGTAAGACAGACATGGAATATTACTGAGGTGAGCTGAAGGGAGCCCCGAAGGCTGTGACTGGCCTGCGGTTGACCAATTTGTTCACAGCCAAGAGCACCACAGCCGAGTGTTCGCTGTGCTTTTGCTTTGTTTCCTTCTATATCACATAGAGGCTCTTCAGCTCCTCTGCCAGAAGGTAGTCAGAGAGAATAATGAAGGAGCTGGCATGAGCCCCTCATTTTTTATTCTTTGTTGGTAGCTCTTACGTAAGGAGGACATGAGGCACTCGTGCCATGGCCACAACAAGAAGAATGGATATTTTTCAGATCAATGACACATTTGATTTTTGAAGGGAAACACCTGATTTGTCTGATAAGAAGCCCCGGGTGAGTACAACCAGTTCAGATACTTCGCAGAAAAACAACCCCTGACTGAAAAGAGAGCCTGGAAGCTTGGGTGGGTGGAATGAATTTCTTTCGTAATTGGAGGACATGTTCTGAAGATGCTCCCAGAATGGCTGTGAGCAGAGTCATTTTAGAGATTGAACTAAACTTTAGAATAAGTGACTGACAAATACTAAATTATTAGTATCTGGAAGATAAGGATGGGCTTCCCATCTTGGCTGTAACAACACACTCCTGGTTGAAAACCACAGAGGTTTACCTTTCATTCAGTCCTATCTTCAAAGTCTCTCCTGCCGTGTATGAAGCCCCAGGTTCAGAGATTCAGAACCTGTGCATCTTTGGTCCGTGGCTGTTCCTGACATTCCCACCCCAGCCTTCCTATTCTGGGTCTCAAGAGAGCTGGCTTCATTTGTTGCCACAGATTTTTCCCAATCCATGACACAAGTAACAGTGGTGCTGAAGGCCTCCCACGGTACTGTGTCCTGGCGGCGTTGCTCTTGCCACAGCATGGAGATTATGTTCTGACAGATGTCACTTTCATGAACATGGCCAGCGTTGTTTCCAGAGTCCAGCATGTCCTCCATTACCCTTGGGATTCAGATGTGAGCCCAGGAAGGGAGCTACTAGACAGGCTGGGCGGCTGCACCGTGCTCAGCTACTGAACCCTTCCCTCAGTAATGCCCCACTGCTCTTGAGCCAGCTTTCCCCTGTCTTTTTGGGGTCACCCTGTCACAGTGGCTCATCTGCCCCTCTTCTCTCTACCTGCTCTCCTTCAGACCCAGCTTCTTTGGAATCCCAGCATAAACACAGCTGGGACTCAGGTTGCCCCTACTGCATGCTTTTGGCTCAGCCCACCTTCTCAAGGGTTTACAGACATCCCATGCTTGAAGAACTCTGGCTGCCTCGAGAGACTCAGCCAAAGAATCAAGACTGATGCTAATTCTTCACACTTTCTACCTATGGTAGAGTCTAACATCTGGATCCTATTGGAGGCCATTTGTCCTAATGTAGCACTTCCTATTAATTTTGTAAAGGATTACTATTGAAATACATAATTTAGCAGCTTCAGATTTTACAAGCCACGTCAAGTGCCATGCTAAATAGGGTTTGACTGGATTTATTACTGTTGAAAAGGAAATCCTTGATTTTGCGCATTCCAGCTACTATTGATTCATTTCATACCAGAGTGTGTGAAACTAGAGCTATAGAAAATATTTTCCCCTCCCTTGATCTGGTTGGAACTAATGTTTTCACTTCATGAAATAAACAGTGAGAGACGTTTCATGAATTGCTATGTATTTTTAATTAGTTTTGGTTCTTGTGATGGAATGCATTAATATTTTACATGCTGTCCTCCCAGGAAGTGGAGGAATCTGAACTCCTACACTCGTCTCAGCGTGTCCAGCAGGAATTAATATTCATCACATTTGAGGCTATGGAACCGAACTCCACAGCCCCAGGTGGTCCTGGGAGCTGACCTGGGCAGAGGGTGTTCCTGGACAGGGCTGCTAACTGCCACTGGGGAGACTTCAGGTTTGTCTCCTGGCTTCTTTCCGTTGGTGTTGAGGCCACAGGTTTCTGATGACTGCAATGTGTATGCAAGAGTTTAAGGAACATGAAAGAAAAGGAGGGTGGAGGGTAGGCAGGGTACAGACGCCAGTGCAAGGAGGTACAGGGACATGGTTTGGCCAGCAGAGCTGTCCTCCTTACAGGTGCTTTTGAGCCACTACCCACAGTCCACCCAGGACCTGGCACCTGGTTAGGCAAGTCCTGCATCCCTGAGCAGCATCCTTAGCTCAAAGATTCAACTTTGCATCCCCACCATTGCTCAGAGATAGTTTCCGTCTTAAGAAAAGATATCCAAGTGGGATTAAGTCCGTCTGGTGTATGGAGGTGATTCCAGATATCCAGGAAATGTATTCTTAAGCTCATATTTTGGTAGTTATGCCCTGATGATGTACAAGCTCCTTATTTCTACCCATTTAGGAGATTGAGCAGCCACCACATCCATGCATTGAAGAAAAGGACGCTTCTGCCATCTGCTGGCCACTCTGACGAACTCGAAGGATTTTTCCACAGGAAGTGGAGGAGTTTGATGAATCTTGTTTCAAATTTACTTCAGCAGTTGAGAATTTAGCCGAGTATTAAACAGATTAATTGTTTGCCTTTGTGAAGGCTCGCTTGCCTTTGATCACTCGGCCGTCTTAATGAGCTCAGTGTGGTTGTTTCCCATCTGGCCTTGGAAGTCTTGGCAGGTGGCCTGTGGCCAGAGTGACAGCCTGTGGGCTCCTGGCTGGGCTCCTCATTTTTGGCAGGGGTTTCCTTCCCACTGATGGAAGGTTTACAGAAAGGAGAAAAAAATTCATTACGTCTGAAATTCTGCCAGGACACATCGGCGTATTCCCGGGCCGCCATCTCTCGTGAGCTCTCTGAAGATTGAATATTAACTTTTTTTTTTTTTTTTTTTTTTTTTTTTTTTTTTTTTTTTTTTTTTTTTTTTTTTGCAATGCACCTGTTACTCGAAAAACCACGTTGTCATAGGATAGTGTGCTTTTATAAATGAATTTTAAATTTTATTTATTAAGATACAGTAGTGGCGTTTCTTCCCTTTGGCATCCGCATCTGTGTGCTAAGCGCAGCCTGCTCCCCACGCAATCTGGTCTTCGGTAAGGAACCCACCCAGGCCCTGGGGGTTCTGCCATCAGTCTCACCCCGGGAGCAGAGCACAGCTCTCTTTGTGGCCACATCCTAAGTGACTCAGCAGCTCTACTATCTTTAGCATCTTGTCTCATCCCACACAAAGCCCATTTCAGATCCAGCTTGGCTTTCTGATATTGTTCCACTGTCCCCCAGGGTCAGAGAGTACAATGTGGCAATTCAGCGTCTGTCTTTCAGCAGAAAAGGGGCATTCTGCGTCAGGTTAAAGGGCAAACCAATGACAAGGAGGGAGTGAGATAACAGTCAGCAGGTGCTGCCGCTTCGCTTATCTAGGAGCAAAACCCCTCAGCCTAAACAATGGCTCGAGAAGCAAACGAATCCTTAGCTTGTAGGCCTCAGGACCTCAGACCTCGGTGTGCTGGGTGTGGCGTAGGGGACAGGATCTCTCTCCTCTTCTGGGTTCCTCTCCCCTGCCATTCTGTGGTTGTTCAACTGTCACAGAGTTCACTGCAGTCAGCTTCAGTTATTGGGAAGTGTGGCTTAAGTTGCTGAATATTAAAGTCTGGTGGTACGCTTGGAAGCTAAAACAGACAGATGATGAGCACTTCCAAGTTTTAGCCTCTTGTTTGCTTTGACTGTTTGCTGAACCTGGTCCAGTTTAAAAAGCTATTTGCGGCCACATCAGATGTGAGCATAAGAGAGAACTTGAGAAAAATGGGATATTGGATTTGTTCCTTGGAGTATTTCATACCTAGATGATCCTTTCATTTCAGAGCGATTTTAAAGCAGTTACCAACTGAGGGATCAAACTGATGGAGAGGATTAAGAAAAGAATCAGGCCCCTCGTGGACATGATTTACAGGCTATGTGTGTAGATGACTTGCCTTTTAGGGAGAAAAGAGCTGGCAGCCACAGTTAGGTGTTTGCTGATCAGCTTCCTGTCTTGCACTTTTATGGCCAAGTAGGAGCAGCGACAATATGTCCTGTCTCCTGTGTGTTCCACTGGGAAATGTGCTAAGTTGATGGTCCCACTCTGTGTCATTTGAAAGAATGTTTTTAGACTTTAGTACTCATCATCCATTTTGATCCCATGTTGGATTACTACAAGGGCAGGTGAAACGGGTACTCAAGCAGTATTGGTCGGGCTTCTAAGAGCTCTTCATTCGGAGGTTGTATCTCTATTTGAAGCTCTTTATCTCCAGATCCTTGTTTCCCCCATGTACTTGCCATGTTTCTGCCACAGACCTACACAGTATTCAACATACGAAGGGACTGAGTATGTTGTCTTTCCAGTATCTATTTCACCTCTTTTTTTCTTTTTCCTGTTTTTTTTTTTCCCTGATTTCCATAGGCCATACCTCTTGGCCAAAATGTTTGGTGGCCCATAAATAAAGATGACCCAATTAAAAGGAAACCCAGGATTTTTTGTTAGATAGGTTGTGAGGAGATGCCTTTTAGCTTTGCTTATTGAGTATAGATGAGGAAACAAAATTCTAGAAGCTTCTAGCAGCCATTTTTTGTCATCAGAGTATAGCTAGGTTGGAGGAGTGGATGGTCTGAGGAGCAGAACAGACAATAGAAAGATGTTTGGTATTTATTGAAAAGTTAGTGAATTGAAAGCTTGTACCCTCCTTTCTCACTACATCATTTACCCTTAGATGCCAAACTGGGCACCCTTCCTCCTACGGAATCTTGAACCTCCCTGTGAGTCGGAAGTGGGTGGGCCATGCATCTGTGTGAGGTATTTTAGAAAGGAGACTCAGCTCCGGAAGGAGCTTCCCAACTTGTTCCTGTTCCTCTGAGGCCTGGCTATCCATCTGTGCTTACAAGTCTGTGAGCTACTGCTGCTTCCTGCCCACAAATTCCTTTGGCTTTAAGTTACCCAGAGTCAGCTCCCTTCACTTGGAACAAAACACCTTCCCCCTATTATATTGGTCTGTAGTAGAGCTCCATTTTCAAGGCCACTCACCAACAAAAAGGTGATACTAGATGGCCTGGTCCGTCTGACTCTGCTCAGGAGTTTGTATGGTAGCAGTATTTGAAAAGATTCTTTTAAGCATGCTAGTGAAGAATTTCCACTACTGAAAAGACAAAAATGAGTGAATTATAAATTTACTCTGAATAATCAGTGTAGTTTTACTGTAGTTAGAGTTTTGGGAGTAATCTTGTCTAATTACCCATACACATTCCCACTGCTTTACAGGCAGGTGCAAATCAGAGACAAAGTCTCTAAGAATGAGAGTGGGCATGGTGGCATGCACCCATAATCCCAGCTTTTGGGAGGCTGTAAACAGGTGGATAATTATGAGTCTGATTTAGCAGTGAGACCATGAACACCCTGTAGACCCTTCCCTAAGATACAAAAAAGAAAAAAAAAATCTATAAGAATGAATGTTTATGCTGATCTTGGATTTTTCCTCGATGTTTTCCCTTGGAGTTTTCTGGTCAATGATATTAATGATTCCTCTTCTGAGTCCCTTTGGAGTATTTATTTGCAGGGATCATTTATCCTGTGCCTGGAGTTTGGGACCAAAAGACCTCTTTCTGGTCATCCTCCTTAACTAAGATGGTATCCACTTGCCCTGGTATTCTTCAGTCTCCCTGAGTGTGATCTATCGATGCCTGAACTAGTGCTGAGAAGTTCAGGAAGGATAGCACTGTAGCAGCCTCTCCACAGGAAGAGGGAGAGGATGTGTGATGAGATTACAGTGCCATCAGGCTCTGTGTCCAGGGAGCTAGTGGTGTCCTCTGATTCTTGCCTTGCCTTGCCTTGCCTTCCCCTCTCTTCCTCCCTCATTCTTTCTTTCTTTCCTTCTTCCTTCCTTCCTTCCTTCCTTTCTTTCTTTCTTTCTTTTTTTCTTTCTTTCATCTTTACATTCCCAAATCTCATTTTTTATTTTGATACAAGATCTTGCTAGTTGCTAAGTTGCCAAGGATGGGATGGAATTTGTGATCTTCCTAATCTCTGGGATTACCATTGTGTGACAGTATGTCTGGTTTATTTAAATTTTCAAATTTATCAATTGTATGAAAGTGAACGTTAGGGCCCTGTGAAATAGCTCAGTGGTTTAAAGTGCCTGCTTACGCAAGCCTAGGGACTAATGGTTTGATCCCTGACACCGCCTGCTGTGCCAGTCCCACCCTTAGGGCAGTCTGAGCCAGCCACACACATACACAAAAAGTGAACTTTAGAAGTAGCTACCTTTTTCCGTTGGGGGATGCAAAGTTTGCTCTTGTACCATGGATTATGTATGTGGTCTCAAAGCCTTAATTTCTTTTAATTTCATTCTTTCATGATAATCACATGTGACTTTTTTTTTTTAACAGTTGGATTGAACTCAGGCTGATAATCACATGTGACTTTTTTTTTTAACAGTTGGATTGAACTCAGGCCCTTGCACTTGCCAGTCAAGTGCTTATTCTACTGAACTATCTCCCCAGTCCCCATGACTCTTACTCTTGATAGTAATAAATCTGGGAGAAGTTATCCCCTGGGCTGGTCAGTTTTTTTCTTTCATCATTTATTTCCAATTTGATTGCACTGTGGTCAGATAATATGCGTGGGATAATTTCTGTTTTCTTGCATCTACTTAAGCATGATCTATGGACTAATATGTGATCTATTTTAGAAAATGTCCCATGTGCAGCTGAGAAGAATGTATATTTTGAAGTGGTTGGGTGGAACACTCTGTGTATATCCACTAAGTCAAGTTGTTCCAAGTTCTGATTCAGTTCTGCCACTTCTTTGTTGATTTTTTGTTTGCTTGACCTATCTTTTTCGGATAAGGGAGTGTTGAGGTCTCCTGTCAAGACTGTGGTATTGGATATGAGATTTTTCATGTCCATTAAGGTTTGTTTTATATAGCTTGCTGCTCCCATGTTGGGTGCATACATATTTATGAGTGTTACCTCTTCATCATGAATTTT
>PVJA010048442.1:0-14204 GCA_004027025.1 Myocastor coypus
TTTTTTTTTTTTTTTTTTTCGTCTTTTTGAGACAGGGTCTCACTGTGCAGTTTAGGCTGGCCTTGAGCTCACTTTTGTAGCCCAGGCTGGTCTTGAACTCACACCGATCCTCGTGCCTCAGCCTCCCGAGTGCTGGGGAAGTTTACCCTTTGACAGAGGCTTGATCAATTTATTTATTTTGGCCGGCTCATCCTGCCCTGGGGGTGGAGCTGCCTCAGCACGTGGCGCCGGGGATCGAACTGCAGTCCCTGCAGTTGCCTCAGCTTGCCTAAGCAGGTGCTTTAGACCACTGAGCTTTCTTGCCAGCCTATCTTTCCAGACGTTCTCAGGTCTAGGATTCAGGCCTTGATTTGGGGGAGTCTTGGGGATGTTTGGGTAATGTCTTCCCATAAGTAACTGGCCCCACCTTGGTCCACTCCTAGATTGGGGGAATCACCAACGTGTCGGTGACTTTTGGGGAAGCTCTGTGGGAGCCCAGCCTGGTCTTCACTGTTGCCTCCTTCGATGGGATATTTGGCCTGGGCTTTCCTGCACTGGCCGTGGATAGAGTTCCACCCCCTCTCGATGTCCTGGTGGCGCAGGGGCTGCTGGACAAGCCTGTCTTCTCCTTCTACCTCAACAGGTAGTATGGCGAGTCTCTTTACCAGAGTGGTGGCTCCTTGGCAGACCCTGCCCTCCTTCGGGAGTAGCCAGCACAGCAAGCGCCACTGTCCTTTCAGGACATCATCCACAAGGGGCAGTTTCACCCTCCCCTCAGGAAAACAGTTGCCCAACGTACCTGAACCCTCAGCAGCCTCCCAGCTCAAGTGACACTTTAAGGCACACTTAAAGAACTCACCTCAGTACAAAATACTCCTCATTTCAAAACTAGACAGGAAATTCCACCCCCCACCCAACTAAGTACTCACCTTGAGGACCCTCTTTTCACCCTCAAGCAAGCCCAACTTCCATTCAAGAACACTCACCAGATGTCATGAATTGTACCCTGTACCCTAGAGAGCACTGCCTACCTTCTAGAAAGTTCTCCCTTATGCTCAGAAAGTCTCACTCACCGTCCAAAGAAATCCATCACTCCTAATCAGAAATTCCTGCGTCCACTCAGTTACTCTGATGTCCGGCCCACCTAGGAGGTCCTGCCTTCTTTTCAGGAGCCGCGTCCCTCCCATACCTCCCCGGAAGTCCCGCCTCTTCTTCTCATCGCTCCCAGCCAACTCCAGACGCCTAAGACGTCTCTAGACACCCAGACACAGTCTGAAAGTCTCACCCTCTACAGGAAGCCATCCCGGCTGCTTCACTCTGGCCAGGCGCTGATCCAGAACCAAAGCGCTGCACTTCGTTACAACAGCATTCAGCTCAGGAAGTTTCCCTTCAAAGGTTCTACCTTCCACAGTCAGATAGAGAGGTCACATCTCTACTTCAGGGTGTCCTCAAATACAAAAGTCCTTGATGGGGTTAAAGAAAATCACCACTTTAACTGGGCATGATACCACAGGCCTGTAATCCCGGCTCTTAGCTCAAGGCTAGCTTTGGATTTTTTTGGCTGGCTCAGGCTACATTCAGGGCACACTGGGTAAGGCTTGGGCTTGTGGAGCTGGAGATTGAGCCCCGTCCCCTGCCCCTGACTGCCTTTGCCTGAGCAGACACTTAAACAACTGAGCTAACCCGCAGGCGCCCATCAAGGCCAGCTTTGGAAACTTGCTGAGACCCGGTCTCAAAACAAAGGGCCGGAGATGCTCAGCAGTGTAAGTGCCTGCCTGGCAAGCGTAAAGTCCCGAATTCAATCCCTGGTACCACAAAAAAATAGTAAGAAAGAGGTCAAAATAAAATAAAGATAAAAGAGATAGAGAGGGAGGGAAGGAAGGAGGCAGGAGAGAGGAGAGGGAGAGGGAGGGAATGAGAGAGAGAGAGAGAGAGAGCGCTTTTCTTGCCTTCCCAGCCCCACATTCCACCACACCAACTAGAACTGAGAAACCACCCGTTCACGAGAGGTCCCACCCCGGTCACCCTGGGGTGGCAGGGGAAATCCTTTCGCTACCTACAGCACTCTGTCTTGGTCTCTGCAGGGACATTCACGGAGCTCGCGGCGGCGAGCTGGTCCTGGGGGGCTCAGACCCTGCGCACTATATACCGCCCCTCACCTTCTTGCCGGTCACCTTCCCCGCCTACTGGCAGATCCACATGGAGCGGTGAGCGACGACGTGGCCTTCGAAGTCAGTGGTTGGGTCGGGTCCGTGGAGGCCCTAGGGCCCGCCCTGTCTCTAATGACTGCTCCGCCCCCGCAGAGTGATGGTGGGCGCGGGGTTGACTCTCTGTGCGCAGGGCTGTGCTGCCATCGTGGACACAGGCACGTCCCTCATCACAGGACCCTCTGAGGAGATCCGCGCCCTGCACAGGGCCATCGGGGGCCTCCCCTGGCTGGGTGGCGAGGTAAAGACCCATTCTCTGGTGGGTGTGGGCTAGGAAGGCAGGTGGGAGTTTGAAGGCAGGCAGGAAGGATTCTAGGCCTCATGGGTGGGAAGCAGGTAACCAAGCAGTACTCCGGGGCCCGAGTGACTCAGGAAGAGTCGAGAAGGCAGGTTTCTTTGGGTCTGGGTGAGCGAAGCTTGGCTAACAAGCCAGTCTCCGGATACAGCTCCGGAGATGCAGCTAGGAAACCAGCAGAGGCCAGGAACCAAGCAAGAGTTGTCCGGCTTTACTCGTTCCTTTCCTCCCTAGCACTTCATTCAGTGCTCGAAAATCCCAAGGCTCCCCCCAGTGTCCTTCCTTCTTGGGGGTGTCTGGTTTAATCTCACCGCCCAGGACTACATCATCCAGGTGAGTGAGCGTCACGATGACGTCAGACTGACACGGCGAGAGCTGGGCCTGAGAGGGCGGAGCTTGGAGAGCGTCCCCTAACGTTCACCCTGTGGTCTTGTCTTTGGGCTTTGCAGCTTTCTCAGGGTGGCTTCCGCCTCTGCTTGTCCGGGTTCCAGGCCTTGGATATACCTCCGCCTGCAGGACCTCTCTGGATCCTCGGCGACGTCTTCTTAGGGGCCTACGTAGCGGTCTTCGACCGGGGGACCGCAAGCATGGGTCCCCGAGTGGGACTGGCGCGTGCTCGCGTCCCAAGCGCAGATCTGGGAGGGAGCGGGATCGCGCAGGCGCAGTTCTCCGACTGATGCCTGGGTGTAAACGCTTGCGCACCACAGGATAAAAAAGATCCGACTTCCAGAAAAAATCAAAGATTTCCACTGAATGAATCTACCTGTGTCTCTTAAGTGCACGCTTTTTGGAGGGAAAAAAAATTGGTGTTCGGACCTCCAGAGGTCCCTATTTTGCAGATCTCACAGTATTTAAACGCAGACTTCTGTTATGTACCACAAATCCCATGAGGCTCCCGGCCTTCTCTGCCTCCGGTCAAACGTGCCAGGCCCTCGAAACACGCCGGTTGTTGTAGTCCGCATCATTGCTCCGTGTTGGTGGGGGCGGTGCAACCACAACAAGAGTGGGAGGCGACAAGTCGCGACGACAGCCACAGGTGGCAGTGCGGGGAGTGGGGGCTGAAATCGGTGAAAGATTTCTCAACCCTTGTCGTAAGGAGAGGGGATACTGTTTGTCCTGTTCTCCTCTCCAGTTCCTCCTCCCCTGGGGATTTCAGGACCCTGGGTCTGCCATAAAGCGGAGCTTGAAGCCCCCGGGTTAGGGGGAGCGGGACAGCCCCTCCTCCGGCGATGATGTCACTGCCCCTCCGCAGATTTTTGCTGCCCACAGCTGCCAGGGCTGGGCCACCCCTGCCCCCATCGCTAACCCTCGGATTCCCCCTATCCCTGCCTCGCCTTCACGAGGGGTGAGTACCGGGTAGGGGGCGCAGGTTTAGGTTCGCGGGGCGCAGGACAACCTGAATCCCAGTTATGGAGGCGGGGGCTGGGAGATGGGACCCAAAAATGACAGCGGAGCAATCCCCCATGATTTTAGACTTTAGTATACTGAGGTATTGGAAGGGTCACCGGCGACCAATCGTCTTAGGTAAGGATATTTTTAGTTTTAGTGAGACTCACTTTCCTGGATTTGGGACTGATGAGAATAGAGGTGGAGGTACAAGGAAGGGGTCTTAGAAATCAGGGACGGGGAGACCCATCTCCAAAAGCAGGGCCCTGGGGAAGGCGGAAGAGAGGACAGGAACGGAGTCCCGGTGATGACGCCGCCGCAGAGCTTGGAGTTTGTATCTTTCAGGAATTGTGTGCTTTAAGTGTCCGGGAAAGGATGGACTGGAAGCAGGCTTGGGGAAAGATCTGAGGACGTGGGCAGCCAGTAGTTGCGTTCGCTGTCCTGGGGCCTGCCGCCAAGCATGGAGTCCGCTGCTTTCCCCTGTCTGAGCTATAACCCAGGGTTGATCTCATCTCCCAAAGCCCCCTCTCTAAGGGACAGGTGGAGACTCCAGTCTTACAAATCTCCATGTAGCCTGGTGAGAAGGGTAACGGTGCCCAAATTTCGCTGGGTCCAGGGAGCCTGGACCACCTTTTTACTACTCCCTGCTGTCTGCCTCTCCTCTCTGCGTGGTTTTGAATCCCAAATCTCATCCCATAGTCTCCCCTCTTCTAGCTCCTTCCTCTCCACCAAACCCCCACTTTATCCACACCTTCTGACCTCTGCTAAAACGCTGATTTGGTCACTTGATTCCGTGCCTGGCTGCAGTCAAGTAGTGGAAAGCAGGGTGGGGGTGGGATATGGGGATCGTGGCTGACTCAGGGGCTGCCCCAGCCTCTACTCCTAGCCCAACCCCAGCTCCAGCCTCCACCCAGACCCTAAGGCCTCACTCACTGCTGACCCACTCTCACCTCAGGACTGACTGCTTCTGTCTGAAGCATACTAGAATAGGGGGCACAGAGGGGTGGTGGTGCCTGGGACTTTTCTCGGTCCTGGTAGGTCCCATGATAGGACTGAGGGATGCCTGAAGACCGACGACCCTAGACTGGGGTCCTGGGAGAGCGCGGGGTCTGGGGATGAGGGCACAGCCTCCTAGGCCTGCAGGATGGGCCCACTTCTGCAACTCGCTGCAGTGTCGCAGCTTGGAGTCCCTGCCAGGATGGGGAGTTAGATCCAGGTGTGGGGGGTGGGGTGCCCTGAGGAAAGGGGACAGATCCAGAGAGAGGGGACGCCCAGAGATATTCAGAAGAGAGTGGTGAGGGAAGAAATACCCAAGGAGGGGACAGAGAAAAGGGGTGAGAGATCCAGAGATGGGGAGTTAGCTGCAAAGAAAGCAATGATCTGTGCACAGGAAGAGAGGGACGCAGAGGGGACGAGGCCCGCAGAGAACGAGGAGTCGCGACCCACAGGAACGGGCCGAGCCTGGGAGGGAGGAAAGCAGAAACTCAAAGAAGGGAGAGCGACTGGGGAACAGGAAGGCCACCCAGTGACTAGAGGCGGAGGCCTCAGCAGGGAAGAGGGGAGACAGCATCCAGGAGGGGACAGCAATGTATGGGGGGGGCAAGAGCGGAGGCGAGGTGCCACAGAGACCTGGGAGACCGGCGACTGCAGAGTGAGGGACTACAGACCCCCCCAAAAAATACTAGGGGAAAGGTATGAACTCACGACCGCGGGAGGAGAGACTGAGCCCTAGAGAGAAAAGGGTCAGAGACTCAAGAAGGGAGGGAAGTTCAGAGGACCACGGACAGGGCAGACTTAACAGGGGGACACAGACTCAAGGGGTGGGACAGGCGCTTAGAGATCGGGGAGGAAAAGGGTCATCAAAAGAGTCAGGCACGGGAGCAGGGGCGGGGAGAGGATGAGAAACAATACAAACCAGCCGCACACCTGCAGCGGGAGGCGTCTGCCTGGGACCCGGTTGCGCGCCCCGCAGCGCCCTGACCCGCCCCTTCGCTCCCACAGGCCCCGCCTCCCTCCGCAGCCGCTGGCCCCGCCCCCTGAGCCTGCGCATTGTTTCCCAGCACTTCGGACCGCCCTGGGGCGGGGCTGTCCCGCTTGAAGGCGGGTCGTCAGGTCCTGGCCCCGCCTCTAACTCTGATCTTGAATCTCCACCCGTCTTGGCCTCTTTGACACCTCAACTCCTGTCCTCTCCATTGGTTCCTCCTGTTGCCACCTTTGGGAGCTTTGGCTGTCCCCTTCTTTCTGCTTCCCTTTGTACTCTGTTTTCACCAGTTCTTGCCCATCTCTTTTTTTTTTGTCTTTTTGAGACAGGGTCTCGCTATGCAGTTGAGGCTGGTCCTGAGCTCACTCTTGTAGCTCAGGCTGGTCTCGAACTCGCACCAATCCTCCTGCCTCAGCCTCCCAAATGCTGGGATTACAGGCGTGAGTCACCACGCCCGGCTTTTGCCCATCTCTTGATCTTCACTCTGTCCCTTAACGCCTCACGGACCTTTAATTAGGGCCCTATCCCCAAATCTTTCTGAGCCAGGTCACTCCCCTCCGTCTAGCACTCACTTTTCCCTCTAGCGCCCCTTACGTCCTCCGCCCTCTCCCCAAGCCCATTCCAGATGTTTACGGGTCCCAGCATTCTTCACCCACCGACCTCTGTTCCGCACTATCCTTCGGGACGCTCCTTCTCCTGGCCCGGTGTAGCCAGGCCTAGCTTGCAGCCTCGAGCCTTCCCTTGGTTCGGTTTCTCTTCACCCTGGCCCTTTTCAGTTCTGCCTGGTCCCATCCGTGTACAGTTCCCGCCCCTAGTTCAGATCCGCCCTCCCTTGCCCCAGCCCAATCAGGACCGTTTCTACTGTTCTCGGCTCCGATCCTCCAATGTTAGCCCCACTCCGCCCTCTCCATCTGACCCTCCGTACCTGCTACTACTGCCAGCTAGGGCTTTAAGTCCAGATATGCAAAACCGCTCTTAGTGCAATCTGATCGGGTTCTCCAATCTTGGCCCTAACCTTCCCGATCAGCCTGGCTTCCTTCCCCTCTCGCCCCCTTCCCCAGCCCCCCGTTTTCTCAGGTCTCTTTTGCTTATCTTGCTCCGATTTCTCCACTCTCCCTGAACTGCTCGGCCCAAACGGCATTACCCTGCCCGTTCCCTCCCAATAGGTGTCCTATCGGCGAGCCTCATTTGTGCTCCCCCATTCGGGCTGTATTAGAGACCCATCCCCTCTCGAGGCCTTATCTCCGCCCACAACCACCAGGCCAATAAGATCCGATCGTTTCCCACGAGGCCACGCCCTTCAATCAATCGTCTCCTCCCACCCAATCGTGTCAGTCTCTGCTCCCTCCAGACCCGCCCTTCTCACCCATCGCCTCCTGCTACCCAATCACGTTCATCACTCTTTCCGAGCCCCGCCCCTCCTGAGCCCCGCCCCTCTCGGCCCGCCCCCTGTCCAATGCTGAGCTCAGTCTGCGTCTCATCCTTCCGCGGGCGCCAGGGGGCCAGCAAGCAGCAGCCGGCGCCACCACCGCAGCCGCCCGAGTCCCCGCTGCCGCTGTCCCCACCACCACCGCCGCCGCCGCAGCCTGCGCAGCCCGGCCCAGCCGCATCTCCGGCGGGCCCCCCGGCACCCCGCGGGCCCGGGGGCCGGCGCGCCGAGCCATGCCCCGGGCTGCCAGCGGCGGCCATGGGGCGGCACGGCGGCGGCGGTGGCGACAGCGGCAAGATCGTGATCAACGTGGGCGGCGTGCGCCATGAGACGTACCGCTCGACGCTGCGCACCCTGCCGGGGACGCGACTGGCCGGCCTGACGGAGCCCGAGGCGGCCGCGCGCTTTGACTACGACCCGGGCGCCGACGAGTTCTTTTTCGACCGGCACCCGGGCGTCTTCGCCTACGTGCTCAACTACTACCGCACCGGCAAGCTGCACTGCCCGGCCGACGTGTGCGGGCCTCTCTTCGAAGAGGAACTGGGCTTCTGGGGCATCGACGAGACCGACGTGGAGGCTTGCTGCTGGATGACCTACCGGCAGCACCGCGACGCCGAGGAGGCACTCGATTCCTTCGAGGCCCCGGACTCCTCGGGTTCCGCCAACGCCGCCGCCGCAGGAGCGCACGACGCGGGCCTGGACGACGAGGCGGGCGCAGGCGGCGGCGGCCTGGACGGCGCGGGCGGCGAGCTCAAGCGCCTTTGCTTCCAGGACGCGGGCGGCGGCGCCGGGGGGCCGCCAGGGGGCGCGGGCGGCGCGGGCGGCACGTGGTGGCGCCGCTGGCAACCCCGCGTTTGGGCGCTCTTCGAGGACCCCTACTCGTCGCGGGCCGCCAGGGTGAGCCGCTCTCGGGACCCTCAGTACCCCTCTCCAGGCACCCTCAGGTCCTCAAGACTGCCAGTCCCAGCCCTTTCTAGAAGCTGTGGGCTCCCAAACCGGACCTTCTGTCCTTCCTATATCCCCCTCCTGCCTTCAGGTTCCCAAAAGATGTCACTAACCTTTAGACTCTCTGATGCTTCTCCCAGGCCACCCTAGACCCTTAGAAAGTTCTTCTCGACTATGAGTCTCAGGGGGCTCCTCTGAACAAACTCAATCTCCAGTCTCCCAGCCCCTCCAAACGTCTTGTCACCAGCCTTGGCTATTCCCCACGCCCTCAAAGGACCTCTCCCAGGCCCAGTTTCTAGGAGCACTCCACACCCTCCAACCCTAACGCCCAGCTCTCGTCACAGCCTTCCTACTCTACTAGGTCCTGTAAGCCTGCCTCCCGCCCTGTCCTCTCTACCTCCCCGTTCTCCCTGGGCCCAGATCCCAGGAGGCCTCTCTCCAAATTCGGTCTCCTGGTTATTTTCAACCCCGCCTCCAACCCCATCAAAGTTTGCAAAAGCCCCTGCCCTGACTGTAGGGCCTGGTGGACTCCTGCTGACCCCTTGCTCTGCCATGCTGCAAGGCTGAGTCTTGGGGCGCCTTCCCTGCCACCTCCTCTGTTTCTGTCCCCTTTTTCTGATCCTGTGCAACCTCACGGCCTAAAGACTTTCCCCATAAAGCTGTGTGCTTCCCCCAGTCCTTCACACGCCTCCTCCCGTGCCCAGAGCTCGCTGGAGCGCCCATGCTCTACAGCTTCCTCCGTAGAGCCCCGAGTGTCCTCCAACAGCGCTCTTCCTCGCTCAGCTTCACCCTTCCGTCCTCACAACTGCATACCACACTCCTTCCCAAAGTGCCTTACTCCCTTTCCTGCTCTGTCCACTTCACCTCCTGCTCTAGAACTTTATCTCTTACTTCAAACCTTGGGAGTCTCACGCTGGTCTTCAGCCCAGAAACTCCTCCAAAGAGCTCCCATTCCCTCTGCCTGCCTCAGGATCTTTCCGCTTCCCCATTTTCCCTCGTTCAGCCCTGCTCTCTCGGTTTCTCATGCTCCCCTTCCCCAAGCCTAGGACTGGGCCCCGCAGCCTCTCTCCCTGTGCCACGAAGAGCCCGTATTCCGCCTTCTTTCTCCTCCAGCCGTCTGCATTTCCC
This sequence comes from Myocastor coypus, assembly GCA_004027025.1. Classification (NCBI taxonomy): domain Eukaryota; kingdom Metazoa; phylum Chordata; class Mammalia; order Rodentia; family Myocastoridae; genus Myocastor; species Myocastor coypus. The sequence continues at coordinate 9,351 of PVJA010048442.1, forward strand.
TCATAGCCTATGCATTCTCAAGCATTCTCTACTTCTACAAAACTTCCTTCAGCGCTTGTAGCAGGTGGAGTGGCCGCCCTCCCCCGTGGTTCTTCCCAAACCTCTTCGCTAACTTTCTCCTAGTCCAGGAGCCTCCAGAGGGAGAAGGTGTGGGAAGAGAGGGGAAAGCAGCTCAAAGTTGGGGGAATTAGAAAAAGGGAGACGGCATAATGATCCTGGGGGCCCCTCCACCCTCCAGGAGGCCCAAACACCTGGAGGAACCGGTCCAGGCTCCCTCCCCCCACAGTGCCGCGTCCTGGGCCGGGAAGGACGCGGAGCCGCAGTGCCGCATTTGTGCCGGGGGAGGGAGGAAGGAAGGGGGAGGAGGCCTGGAGGCAGCGCAGAAAGTTTGGTCCCTGAGAAGCGCTGAGTTGGCGAGATTTGAGGTTTAGTGGGGGGGAGTAGGGAGGAAGAGGCGCGGAAGGGACGTGGCCTTAGGCGCCCCTGAGGCCTGCTAGTTGCCCCACCCCACGGCCCAGGGTGCCCTTCCCTCCTGTGACCCCATTGAAGGGTGCTAAGGTGAGGGGGAGGGCGGGGGTGGAGTTCTCCGGCGAGGATCTGGCTAGGGGTCTGGGACAGCTACGGAGGTCATTTACCGACTGCGCAGATGCTTTTCTGTGTCTGCGGTGTACCAAGTACTTTACAGACTCTAAGTAAGGTTGCTTGAGAGTTGGGTGCTGTGGTCAATGCCAAGTGCAGGGTCTGGCCCTCCTCTCTCCCTTCCTTGTCATCTTTCCTTTCTTCCTTGCAGGGACTCCAGGCCCACCTATATCTTTCTGCTTTTGAGCCTCCTTGGGACAAGGGGTTAAACCGGTCCACGCTGTCCAGTCCTGCAGCTGTGGACTGCGGCGGGTGCCCACTTCTTTCCTGTACCCTGGGAGGGAAGGAGTTAACCGAGCAGGTCCCGCGGCTTCCGTCGGGAAGCACAGCTCTGCGGCTGCGCGTTGCCTGCTGGGCTCCAGCCACGAAGCGGTTAACACGGTGCCGGGACACTGCGGCTGCGCACTGCGGCGGGTGCTGTCCGCGGTGCTGTCCGCCGCGCGCCCCGCCCCCCGCCTGGCCGGCCCGCCCCCACTGCGGTGCCGCAGCCTGCCTTGCGCCTGGCACGGAGGGGGGGTGGTGGGGAACGCCGGGCATGCGCTCTGCGGAGGCCTTTTGCCTCTTAACCCACTGCGGAGGAACCAAGAAGGCGGCAGAGGTCCCTCGCCAATCCCCCCAGGCCACCCCAAGGTCCAGGGCTCTCTGTGCCCTGAGGCTCCATAGGCATCTGCTGAATGCCCCCTCGCCTGTTTCTCATCCTCTCCTAGGGACTCCCCCAATATTTGACAGAGCCCACTGGGGTCTCCACGTAGCTGACCTCTGGCCTTCCCCTAGGCCTTGACCTCGCCGCCCCCTCTGCAAGACTCTGTCAAACTCCAATCCACTGGCTCGCAGGAGCCCTAATCTTCCCCTACTTTGCTGGGGCCCAAGTTTCCTTAGCCCCTAATTCTCTGTCCCTGTGCCTGCCCTCTCAGCCAGAGTCGTGACCCCTACTCAGTGCCTCTAGCTCCTCTTCTCCCTTTTCTCTTCCCTTTCCTCGTCCTTAACCCTTCCATCCCAGCTTTCTTCAGGTCCTGGACCCCAACTTCCCCTGTCCTGTGTTCTCTGGGCAAAGTTTCCATCCAGCCTTTCCCTTTTCTGGGACCTGAACATGGGCACATGCCCACCCCACCAAGTGATGTCCTATACCCCAGGAACACTTCACACCTTCCTATGTTCAGGGCACAGGGCCAAGCCCTTTGGTACACGCATCTCATTTAATTTTTACAATCCCATGAAAAAGTTTAAGGTTCAGAAAGCTTACCATCCTTGCACCAAGTCGGGCATGTCAAAAGCTGGATTTAAACTCATGCTTTCTTGTTCTTAACCACCTTGTGGTCCCCCAAGCCCCACCCCACATTTCCCTTCCCTGAACTCCAAGCTGAGCCCCAAAGCTTCTGAGTCGTGTGGGATGTGTGTGTCCCGGTAGTCTCCCTTGGCCTGTTTCATAGTTCAACCCTTGAAACTGGCCAAGGAGCCTGGGGGACAGGAGGATGGAGCATGGTGGCCTAGAAGGCAAAACACGGGACCAGAGGGAGGGTTCCAGAGGAGACACTGCTCTGCTGCCCCCTCTGCTAGGTCCTGTCCTGCTGCTCTGTTCCTTTTGTTGTTTTAGAGAGGGCAGCACAGGAAGCCAGCTATGCTGGAGCCCCATGGCTGGGACACCTGGATTCCCTGGGGGTGGGGCCTGGGAGGCCAGCAAGGGGACAGTGGGCGAGGCCTGCTTGGATCCTGGTGAACTCTGTACCTCGGTCATCCTTCTCTCTCTCCCGTCCTGCCCGCAGTATGTGGCCTTCGCCTCACTCTTCTTCATCCTCATTTCCATCACCACCTTCTGCCTGGAGACCCACGAAGGCTTCATCCACATCAGCAACAAGACAGTGACACAGGCCTCCCCGATCCCTGGGGCCCCACCGGAGAACATCACCAATGTGGAGGTGGAGACGGAGCCCTTCCTGACCTACGTGGAGGGCGTGTGCGTGGTCTGGTTCACCTTCGAGTTCCTCATGCGGATCACCTTCTGCCCGGACAAGGTGGAGTTTCTCAAGAGCAGCCTCAACATCATCGACTGTGTGGCCATCCTGCCCTTCTACCTGGAGGTGGGCCTCTCGGGCCTCAGCTCCAAGGCCGCCAAGGACGTGCTGGGCTTTCTGCGTGTCGTCCGCTTTGTCCGAATCCTGCGCATCTTCAAGCTGACCCGTCACTTTGTGGGGCTGCGGGTGCTAGGCCACACGCTCCGGGCCAGCACCAACGAGTTCCTGCTGCTCATCATCTTCCTGGCCCTGGGGGTGCTCATCTTTGCCACCATGATTTACTACGCGGAGCGCATTGGCGCTGACCCCGACGACATCCTGGGCTCCAACCACACCTATTTCAAGAACATCCCCATCGGCTTCTGGTGGGCCGTGGTCACCATGACGACCCTGGGCTATGGAGATATGTACCCCAAGACCTGGTCTGGGATGCTAGTTGGGGCGCTGTGTGCCCTGGCGGGGGTGCTGACCATCGCCATGCCTGTTCCTGTCATTGTCAACAACTTTGGCATGTACTATTCGCTGGCCATGGCCAAACAGAAGCTGCCCAAGAAGAAGAACAAACACATCCCTCGCCCGCCGCAGCCCGGCTCGCCCAACTACTGCAAGCCTGACCCGCCCCCACCTCCCCCACCCCACCCTCACCATGGCAGCGGTGGCATCAGCCCTCCACCCCCCATCACCCCACCCTCCATGGGGGTGACTGTGGCCGGGGCCTACCCTGCTGGGCCCCACACGCACCCCGGGCTGCTCAGGGGAGGTGCGGGGGGACTGGGGATCATGGGGCTGCCTCCTCTGCCGGCCCCTGGTGAGCCCTGCCCACTGGCTCAGGAGGAAGTGGTTGAGATCAACAGGGCAGGTGAGGCTGGGGCAGGAGTGTGGGGGCAGATGGAGACCATGGGAGGCTCGGAGCCAGCTGGGGTGGCTGGCCTCAGTGCGGGAGGGAAGGTGACAGGCAGGCCAGAGAGGAGTCCCTCACGGCCAGAGGCATGGATTTTTTGAGTCTCTTTGGGGGAGAGCCAGACCTGTAGCCAAGCTGTTCCAGGGGCCATTTGGTGACAGGAGCTCAGGGCCTTGGCAGGTATCCTGGAGGCCTTCAGTGTGACACAGTGGGTCTGTGGCAGGAAGTGCAGGCAGACAAGCGGGACAGAGGGAGGCTAAGGGGCAGGTGGCGGTTTGCAGGAGAAACCAGAATGTTCTCTCAGTAAGAGCAGAGGAGCCAAGAGGCCCGAGCCGAGAGGGCACAAGATAGAAAGGTGGTCCCCACCGAGCTCTTGGAGGGGTCTTCAGGGAGACCCAGACATGTGGCTGGGAGAGCTGGAGGTGGAAGGTTGTGTGTTTGTCCCTGGGGCGCCTGTACCTCAGAGGAATTTGGGTGTCGGGGAGGAGGGAGAGGTGGGCCCCACCCCCAGACCTTAAGTAGGTCAAGAGAAGGAGCTGGGCCACCCGGCCCCCATCTTGTTCCCTCAGCCACTGGCCCAGTTTCACACCTATTAAAAATAGCTCAAGTCAGGGCCTAGGGGACCCCCACCTCCCCCTCCCTCACCTGTCACCTCCCAGCCCTGCCCGGTGTTGCCCTTCCCTTTACTGCTCTTCTCAGCCCCCAGCGCTCACCCTGGCCAGTTTTGCTCAGGTGGCTTCCGGCCTGCCACGCCTCCAGCCGCATCTGCACCCTGCCCTACCCCCAGGCCCCTACCGTCTCACCTGTCCTCCCCCCCCCCCGCACCTCGCCCTGGCCACCAGCCCACCTCAAATCCCCTGCCTGACCTCTCAGGGTGTCCCCGTGGGCCCGCCCTGCCCTGTAATCTTTCCTAGCGCCCAGCCGCCTCTTCCAAAGCGCCTCACCTCACACTTTGCTCTGTGTCTCTGTCTGATCCCTGGGGATGTAGATCCCCGCCCCAATGGTGACCCTGCAGCTGCTGCGCTGGCCCATGAGGACTGCCCCGCCATCGACCAGCCTGCCATGTCACCCGAGGACAAGAGTCCCATTACTCCTGGAAGCCGGAGCCGATACAGCCGGGACCGGGCCTGCTTCCTCCTCACGGACTACGCCCCTTCCCCCGATGGCTCCATCCGAAAAGGTGAGGCAGCCTCCATGGGCCCCTTGGGACTCTCTCTCTCTCTCTCTCCCCCCTGCCCAGGGGAGGGAAGAGAGAGTAGGGGTGGAGGCAGCGGCTCCCCTTCCCCCTCCCTGAACCCCAAC
>PVJA010048443.1:0-14197 GCA_004027025.1 Myocastor coypus
AAGCTGCCCAAGCTTCCCCAAGCAGGCGCTTTAGACCACTGAGCCATCCCGCTGGGCCCCAATAATTGCATTTTTAACCTTATATAATTGGTAGAATTATCCACTATAATATCGTGCTCATTAATTAATAACTTAATTTTAATTTTTAAGTTTGTACTTTTATTTTATACATAATTACATCATTCACAAATCATGCATATATTTTCTTAGTAAATTGGTATAATTTGTCCTACCCGAAGAAAATTTAAAAATTGTTACTTAGAACTAAAAATAACCAAATACATAGGTGTGGCCATGAGGAAGTATGAATATTTATTATTTGACATGTATTAAAACTTATTCTACCATACTGGGTTACTTTGCTGAATTCAGTGACCTACAATATTTGAAGTTGCATCAAGTATTAAAAGGTTCTTTAAAGAATCCCCCAAATATAGTTTCCCTAACAGCAATGGAACAACAAACTCCGACAGAACAACACAAAAAAGGGGAATATAAATAGAGGACCATTTTTGTAGTGAAGAAAAAAAAATATATATAGTAGGATAGATATCCAGCTACTTACTCTTACTTCAATGAGAAGAAAAGTTAGTACTAAATATTGTTTAGATAAGATATCATGTCTGCATCTCATCCTCTGGAAAGCTACTACAAAGACAACAACATGTTGGGGCCATCTGGAGATGGCTCAGCAGTCTAAAAGGCAAGCTTAGGCAACTGCAGGGACCACAGTTCAATCCCTGGCACTACATGCTGTGCTAGCCCCACCCCCAGGGCAAACTGAGCCGGCTATAATACATACATACATACATATATATATATATATATATATATATATATATATATATATCAATGTGCAACTCATTAATTATTGTAATCATTTTACTAACCTGTTCTGAAACTGTTTCATTGCTTTTTTCTCATTATAATGAATAAAAAAAATAAGAAAGATAACATGAGAAAAATAAAATAAAATCTTATTCTAGTTACTGATTCAATTGCTCTTAAATTGAGCAGCTTTTGTAGATCCAGAAAGAAGTTCTTATTTTTGTATCAGGATTGATCAAATTTGTTAACTGTGTTTCTAATATGATGAATCACACTTTGTAAGAGGAGAGAATTTATAGTGTTTTATGAAACATTCTATTATTTCAGACAGAAGGCCCCTGTGTCCCTTATGTTGAAAGACAATTTTAGTGGCAAAGTGAAGTTCTTTAGCATTCTGATTCTTTCTTTATATTCCTTTGTTTCCATAGTGTTTTGACACAGTGAGTTTTCTTAATCCCCCTGACAGCTAAAAATAGTTTTGCTTTCAAAAGCAATAGAATATGGAATTATTTTAAACTTCATGTTCCCGGCTTTTCTATCTTTTACAAGTGAGCTTTGTATGGTCGGGAAATAAAAGTCTATTTCTATTGCCTTTCTTCCCTCCCTTACCAGATGCAAATCTATCAAACTCAGTAGTTTTTTTATACAGAAGTTGGAAGATGAGGGTGTCGTTTGGGGCCACTACTGAAGCGGAACGCGTTGTGCACTACGGGTTTAGACCCTACAAGGGTTCATCAGTTGGGGGTGGGGTGGGGAGTGCGGAAGTCGAAAGGCAGCGAGGTGGAAGGCCTGGCTCTGTCTTGGGAGTGAGATCTGCTTAGCAGGGGCAAATCCCTGGACCCAGCTTCCCTGCACAGGAAATTCTAAAAACTGAGAACTGAAGCAGCCTTCTTTTAAACTGTGGACTTAGAATATCATGTCCCAGTTAAGAGAAAGTAACTGAGACAGAGCAGAGGGTCTGGGATGGACTGTAGTGTGCTGGTAAAACCTTTGAGGCATGAGTAAGAGCACGTCTGCTTAGATACAACGTCACTTCCGGCTTAGGTGAGGATGTCTTGCATTGAAAGAGAAACTATGGAGCATTAGGCTCCACTATTAATTTGATTGCAATCAGCTTTTGTCTATTTTCCTATTATTATTACCTGGTAAAACTTTGGAAAATATATTTTTATAAAGTGAGAAAAAATTATTGTCTAAATATGTGCACAATATAAATTTGGCTCAGTTCTTTTTAATGCCACCAACGTAAGTTCTAATATTAAAAATATAATATTCTGGATTATTTTTGCAAAACAATAGTCCCCAATTAATTTTTCTTAGGAAAGTACAATATTCTTCCACTACCGCTTGGCCACATAATTGAACTTTGCTCTGGAGAGGGATGCACTTTGCTTCGACATGTTTCCTTTCCTCCATGTGACCAAAGTTTGCATTTCTGAGAAGCTATGTCTGTCACTTGTGAGGCGTAGCAGGGTATGAAGAGGTTGACGATCGCCGCAGCCACTAAGCTGCTTTTGCACCACTGGATTGTCAATTGATTGACTGAAATTATTTTTTGTCTATCTTCCTATTATTATTACCCGCTGCTTAGGGTGTTCAGGGTCTCACTACGATATCAGACTCCTAGTGATCCGCCTGTGTGTTCACATTCAAATTTCATCTCAAATCTTTTCTTTCTCAGTGAGATACGTCTAGACCTTTCAATTTAAATTGCCTATTAGACATCATTCGTGTGCTTTTATATCATTTTCCGATGCATTATCCTGTTTGATTTCTTCAAAGCATGGTTCACGCTCCCAAACAATCTTGTTCTGTGTCTGCCACTCCAGTATAGAGTTTTCTCTGGAGAGCGCGGATCTTGCCTGCCCTCTCTCTCTGTGGTGTATGCTATGCTGGCGCAATAACTAAACAGTGGTGTGCTCTGAATAAATAGCCACGGTGAAGCTACATTGGGTTTCCTGCTGGCACAGAATGGCATGGTCTTGCTACTTAGTACCAACGAGAAAGAAACTCGAGCAGCCTCATTGTTCCATGTGGATCACTCGTGTTTCTTTTATCGAGCTGATTACAATTTTAAATGTATTTTGCAAAACATAGAGGAGGAAAAACTATCTCTCCCTCCTCTACCCATCTTAGGTTTGTTGGTCTGGGGTCTATCTATCAGAACCACAAAAGACATATTGCATATTCCTTTGGTCTTGGGGCTAAGGGACACTTCTTGTATTTAAGTTTTGTCCTGAGTAGAGAGAGGATGCCTGACTGTTTTATAAATTTGTCTTGCATTTTTATGATTGATTGCAGTGTTTAAAAAACCAGTCCTCGGTACATGCTTTGCAAACACCCCTGAGGGGCTGCATCCCAGCCCGAGGAGGTGTTCTCGTACCTGCTTTTCAGTTTCTATCTGCTCAAAAGAACACTTACACCAAAGCTACAGGAAAGGGGCATACCCTCCTGACCTCCAAGTGAGGCAAATTTAGCGGAAATGTATCATTTTGAGGTAATCTAATAAAACACTCACATAAACCTCACTTGTGCCAGTGAATGCAGAAGCGTGACTTTCTGTACTAGTTTTTGGTACCGGGGATTGAACTAGGGACCTTGTGCTTGCTGGACAGGCACTCCTTCCGCTGGGCTACATCCCCAGCCTGTGCTTGAGGCAGGAGCCCAGGCGTTCTCTCACAGGCAGTGTGCTGGGCAGCACCTGTGCTCCAGGGCACCCCCGTGGAGCCTCTTGTCTCTTTGCCTTCTCAGCCCTCTGTCTTTCACCTCCTCACTCACTCCCAGCTGCGTCTCCTCCTCGTTTCTCCCTGCCCCCTTTTCTTCTTCTACGTTATCATTCTGCCTCTTTCCTCTTGTGCTCATTTTCTGTCCTGCTTGGACAATCACTTGAAGAAGGCCATGTCTCACCCCCTGGGGCCACTGACTGAACACAAGCCGGCTTTCTTCATGCTTGCGTCTTCCTGAAGAGAAAACCTTAACTTGTTTTGGAGCTGTTATTTCCTAAGTGATTTATTATTCTCCGAATTGAACTTTTATCCCCAGCTCTGCTCCTGCAGACGCGCAGACCTGCATGTGCTTACACAGAGTCAGTGTCACTTCCCAGTTTCCCTCTAGCACGGGCCCAGTGACAGAGGCGCTGAGAGGGGGAAAGTCCCAGCTGTGGTTTATCATCCTTTCAAACTTGCTCAGAAATACATTCTTACGTAGATAATTTTAGCAGAGAACATAGCCAGGAGAAAAATCATATGCTAGTCCTTGAATCACTGAAAAAGGTATTACTAGGGCAGGCCAAATAGCTCAGTGGATCAAAGCACCTGTAAGCAGGCTCAGGGTCCAGTGGCCTCCCATGCTGGCCCACCACCCGGGCATGCTGATATGGCAATTAAGACAGCGTGGTGGTGCGCATTAGTAATCCCAGCTCTTGGAAGGCTGTAAACAGGTAGATCACGACCAGTCCTATCTAGTAGTGAGAGCCTGAACACCACCCGGTAGAGCTTACTCTAAAAATGCACGTGCAAGAAAGAAAGGAAGGAAGGAAGGAAGGAAGGAAGAAAGAAAGAAAGAAAGAAAGACATTATTTAAAAGCATAAACTTTGACCTAGCGAAATTATCCTTGTCAATCTACTTATCAAGCTACTAAATATTTTCCACATTTATTCTTGGGCATAATATCAAAACTCCTAAATGACTTCAGAACCTCTAAGTCCCGTAGTCACTCTAGCACTAAAAATTAATTTATTTCCCATATATCCCACCTCCAGTGTCTTCCTGAACATTCTCCAGCGACTTTTGCTCTAATTAGAACATGACACGAGACCATCAGTGCATTTGATGCCGCTGGGCTATTACACACTCCACATGTAGGAGAGTGTGAAAGTATAACAATAATTAAAGTCAGAGCAATGGCCTCAGCTCCGAGCGCCCTCGAGTGAAGCCGCATGGAGCCACTCTCCTCTCTCCCTGATGGTCTTCTCATCAACACGCTCTCACGCTGACATTTCCTTGCAATTTTCCCATTAAAATATGATCTCAAACACATGTCACTTTGACGTATAAATTTTAACCAAACATGACGAGCAGTCCTCTCACTAGAATTGCATTCTTCCTTACCGTGGGACATTCCCTTCAAAGCCAAATGAAGCTGATTAAGCCCTTAGATTCCCCGCTGCACTGAAAATTGCCATCACTTTGAAATGGGTCCCTTTCAACAAGTGCCAAAGACGTTTTACATGTTATTTGGATATTAATGACACAGGACAGTTGTATGTCTTTGCGGATACAGAGTGATTTGGGACACATGGACAGATTGAGTCATAATCCAACCAGAGTATTTCCCAGAGCCTTCTCCCGAGGCATCTGTCATTTCTTTAAAGCCAGAACATTCAGAATCCCGCCTCCTGGGCTAAAGTGCACAACGTATACTAACAATAGTCCCCGGACCATACAGCAGCACACCACCACGTATTCTACTTACCTACCTCCAGTTTGGCCCTTGTAAACCCATCTCTGTATTCTGATTTCTTCTCAGAGTTCATAACTCTGCTCTCTCCGACCCAGGACATTTTAATGTTTCTGAAATCATCTTCTGTTCTACAATTTTATTTTAGCAACACAGCATATGATGACAGCAATGTTATCGTGCACCTTAGGTACTAGGTAGACGAACATAGCAGGTCTCAGTTATGCTTCCAGTCTCCTCTCTCCACTACATCATTCTCTGTCTCTAAATGCCCTTTCCATTTTCATGATTATGGTCATGACTAATTTTAGCTCATACTTTTGATGTGATATTTACACTCATTGTGGATATTTGGTATGTGTACATGACACAACTTAACAATTTATTTATTTGTTTGGTACAGGAGGGTTGGTCTTGCTAAGCAGCTCACATTCGTAGTGATCCTCCTTTCTCAGCTTCCACAGCCTTGGGATTACAAGCTTATGCCCCCATGCCCAGTTTTGGTGGCCAGCTAGGTGCACCCCAGACCCACAGGCAGGTGGTACCAGGGATCAACCCCAGGTCCCTGCGTTTTCCAGGGAGTTACTTAGACCACTGAACTATGTCTCTCCAGTCCTGGTCCTAACCTTTTATATGAAATCTTCTCTGTATTGTTCTGTGGTTTTCAGGAAACCATGAATCCTATGGAAATCCATCTTCCTAGGTTGACAAGAAAAGGTGCCAGCATGACAATCCCACCTTTCTAAACAGGCAGGCTGTGTAAAGATGTATCCATTAGAAATAGCAGTGAAGATAGCTTCCTTTTCATCTAGAGTTACATTGGCATCATTTGTGGTTGTTGTTGTTGTTGTTTTCTGTGTCTGGACCAGACAAACATTCCATATAATCAGTTATGGACTGAAATCTTCATGTCCAGCCCTTGATGCAACTGTTTTTGTGAGACATTTGAATTGAAAACAAATCATTAAGCTGGATCCAAGCTCAACATGAGTGATGTGTTCTACACAGAGCCAAGGCCATAACAGGACAGAAGAAGATGGTTACCTACAAGATAAAGGGCAAAGACACAAAAGAAACCAGCCCTCCCAATGCTTGTCATGGAGGGTGAGACTCCAGAACTCCGTCATAATCAATTTTTGTGTCCGTCACCTGGTCTGTGTGATGTTATTATAGGTGTTTTAGTTAAGGACAAGGGCCCAGGTATATCAGCATTTCAGGTGTTCACCGGTGTCCTCTCTACTGGGGGCAAGCTCTCTCTGTAGATGCTGAAAGGACAAGACCAGTGCGCTAGTCAGTAGCGTGCATCTTGTCTGTGAAGAACCAGCAAAGGAAACACCAGTGACGCTGAAAATAGTTACAGAAAAATCTTATCTAGTCACCAATTTTCAAGTCTGATTTGCATCTTCAACCTTAGTTTCCCCAAGGGGTTCAGTGAACTCTAATATTTACATTGTATATTTAAGCAGCATTTATGAGTACAAAACTTTCTATAGGCGCTCAAGACAATTCAGTGTAGAAGAAGACTTGCCTGGAAAACACACATGCACACACACATGCACACACACACACACACACACACACACACACACACACATACCAGAATAAAACCCACAAATGCTTCCTAGGCCAGTGTAGCATGTCTCCAAAATGGTTTTGCTTCTCCATTAAACTGCTTCTTCTGGAATTACTGCAAGCATTTTTTTCTTTGATAACTGAACTGTGTTTCGGTGGCCGCATGTGTTCTCACAGGTCTGTTTCATGTGATCTGCTTTTTGCTGAGCTGGCTCAAGTTCATATTGATTTATTTATTCCCTTCAGTCCTCCCTAGGATTTATTTTCTCACCTTTGGACTGTGATTACCTCCCCTTTCCCCTTTGCCATGAGTAATGCTCCTGTCTGCCTGTGATCTTTCTTTGGGGACTTGAATTCAGGGGAAATTGGTAAAAGTTGGTGTTCTCCATTAATTTCTCAGAAATTCTCCCGTTCTTTCATTTTTATCTTCTGTACAACTCAGACTGAACTATTTTTAAATTTTCTCTTAGCAAGATAGCTACAATATAAACCATACTGGGGAGTTCTTTGGTAGACATAATCATTCCTAGCTTTCAAATGAAGAAACTAAGATCTTGAAATAGTTATTCAGCATTTATACAGATTCCGTGTTTTGGGAAATAGCATGTGAACACACATCAGTCTTATTTTTGCAATTAGGTTTTAAGGTACTTATATAGTTTCTCTTCATACAGATTTATGTTTGATTTTTATAATATTCTAAAAGGGCAATATATAGTTCTCTGCTGAAATTGTTATATTTTTCCTTGTAAGATGAAGCTATAGTATTTTTCTCAGAACACAGTGTCTAAAAGAAAAGCAAAAGAGAAGAGAGCTGGGTAGCGTGGTCAAGTTTCCACATACTTCACCTTGAACCTAATGCTGATGTGTCTGTAACCTCTGCCACACCCAGATGCTCACGGCTGTTTCCAATTGCACTCTTCTTTTCCAGATCTCTACGCAGGACCCCGTAGGACCCTTAGTGACTCACATCTGTTAGGGTGCCGTGGGTAGCATCACTGTGCTTCCACGGCCCTTGTTTTTGGTGACTTTAATGGTTCTCACGAGCACTGGTTAGATGTGCACAATGTTTATCAGTTGGGATATGTGTGTTTCTGTGTGTGTGTGTGTGTGTGTGTGTGTGTGTGAGAGAGAGAGAGAGAGAGAGAGTGAGAGAGAGAGAGCATTTCTTTATTTCCTAATGCTACAAGATACTCCAGGCTTCTTGTGTACAGTGGCTCCCATTTACCTATGAAACATATATTCCATGACCCATAAAACTTGCCTGAAAACGTAAGTAGCACCAAGTATATTATGAAATCAAGGTATATATTCCCAATGTCACGTCCACTATTTTTAAAGAAATTTTTGCCTGCATGACCTTCACGTTGTGCCGGGGCTCATCTGTTCCTCTATGCTTCATGCCATGTGCCTCTGCTGCATGATGAGTCTGGCACCCTGGGGTCACTATTATGAAAAGAACACAAGCACTGCTAGGCCAGGCAGGTGAGCTGAGACAGTCTTTAGGGCACGGATAGGCAGCTAGTCCGTTCAGTGTGCACACAGTATTTAAAGGAATGATTCTTGTCCCAGGTAGGACTCTGATAACCAGATTAACGTGAAGTTTCAGGGCAGCACTCAGAATAGTGAATAATTTGAAAATTATGAATTGTTTATACCTAGAATGTCCATATTTAAAATTTAAAATAATTAGCAGTAACTGAGAGTCCAGAAAGTGAACCCTGGTTAGGAAGGGACTGCTATGTAACCCACTAAAGAGATAGACATTCTCTTCAGTTCAAGGAAGCTTTTCCTGAAAACTGGAACTATCCCCCACCACCACAGCATTAGGAACCTTCCAGAAATGTGGGCTTTCTCATCCCTTTCTCTCCCCTCTCCCATCTGGTGAGTTTCAAGATCTTAGGAAGTTTGCATATTCACTCCTGCATTCTAGAGATACAAAAATTCCAGAATCCTTTCCCATTGTGGTAGAGGTGAATGCCAAAGGCTCACTACAATAAAGGTATGTTGAGGACTGACTTTATTTTAGGTGAATCAATGCCTTCCTCTTTTAATGTGTTGCAGCAGGAATTCTCTAAGTAAATATCACCCGGGTTCAACCTTCTGAGGTCAGAAGCCACATCTAAAAGCTGTGGTTTCTATCATTTCTATACACTGGGCAAGCAATCCCGGCACTCCCTGCTTCCCTAGTGGCCATGGTACTGGAGGTTGGGTGTGTAAAAGCCAAACATCTATATGGAATGTAAGCAAAAGCAGGTATCAAATGTCTCTTTCGAGTCCCTTGAGCCTGTCCTCTCAAAGGAAATAATAGTTTAACTTTTGCAGACCCAAAAATATAGAAAGGGGCTCACCTCCCAAAAGAAGACTGTAACTATGGCGTGTTCTCAGGTCACGTGAGTTTGGGCTTCTCTATGCGTTTTGTAGGCAAGAAGTATAAAAAAATATGTTTGAGAGATGCTGTCTCTGTCTCTTGCTGGGCCACTGAACATTGGGATCAGATCTGTCTCACAGAAGCACCAGGCTCTTTGCCTAGTACTGTTGCCATTCTTAAAGTGATTACGTGAAGTGAAAATGGCTTTGGAGTAGCGTGGTCTTCCCAGCAAGGCCACTTTGGAAGAGCTCTGCTCCGGCACAGAATGTGAGTAGGAACTGAGACCTCCACAAACTGTGAGCTAAATAAGACTTTCCTTCCTTCATTTTGAGAGTCTGGTATTTGTCCCAAAGACGAGTAAAGAGTAACTAAGACAAAGGTCAATCATTAAGAAATCAAACTATAGCAAATAATGCTGAGGTTGTATTGAGAAAGACTCTCTCCTTCATTGTTGGTGGAAATGTAAATTAGTATAACCATTATGGAAATCAGTACAGTGGTTACTCAAGAACTAAAATTAGAAAATCCGTATGTGTGGTGATTGATACATTATGTCAAGCTGAGAAAGCTTGACTGCATCAGCCCAGGAACTCCATGTCCTAGGGTGTGCAGGGCCCACTCTAGAGTGACTCAGGTCTTAAATAGTAAATAAAGGGATTGAGTAAGGATTCTGCACCCTGCTTCATCGGGGGAACTTCGTTTTCACAGCAATGCCACCTCCTCAGAGGAGCTCCATTCCGCCACTTTCTTGAAGGAACTCTGGTCTTCCCCTTCAGTGTGGAAGGACAAACAAGAGGCTGATAGGCCATGCAGCTGCTGCTCCTTCCCTTGCTCTTTGCTGTTTTTTGCCACCGTGACATGCTACCTTCTGCCTCGTGCTACTCTGCCTTGAAGCTAGCCAAGTATAGACTGAAACCTCCACTAATTGTGAGTTAACAAACCTTTCCTTGTTAACTCTGGGTGTTGGGTATTTTGTCTCAGCAAGGAGAAAAAAGTAAGCGGGACAATATGAAGCTGTGATTTCTCTGTCAGGTGACATCTTCAAGGGCCTGAAGACATCATAGGATAGTGATACATGAATATCAGTACAGCAGCTCAACTCACAGAAACTACATCTTGTACACATTCCATGTACTCATCAATAAATGATTGGGTAAGTAAAGTGTGGTACCGTTTTTATAGTAGAATCCTACTCTGCTATAAACGATGAGAGATTTGAGACATTTGTAGGGAAATGGATACACCTGGAAAATACCGTGTGGACTGACATAAACAAGACATACATCTTTAAATACTAAACAGTATCTCTCATTTGAGTGAGGCAAAACACAAAGAGAGAGAATGAAGGATGAACAGAAGGGAATGAGGATTGCAATAGAGAAGTAGTGCCAGGAAAAAGAAAAAAAGAAAAAAAGCATGAGAGGCATGGAAAAGAGGAAGCGGAGAGGGAAAAAGAAAAAAAAAGTAATGTTTATTGAAAGTGTTAATGTTTAATTGTTTGATCAATCTTATATACCTATATCAATCTAAACTGATCTGATGATGAAAATATGCAATATAACCATTGTTAATTTTTTTTTTTTTTTTTTGTCTTTTTGAGACAGGGTCTCGCTATGCAGTTGAGGCTGGTCCTGAGCTCATTTTTGTAGCCCAGGCTGGTCTCGAACTCACACCAATCCTCCTGCCTCAGCCTCCCAAGTGCTGGGATTACAGGCGTGAGCCACCACGCCCAGCCAACCATTGTTAAATTTAAATAATTAATAATAATAATAAGAAGAAGAATAAGAATAAAATGAATAAGTTAGAAAACTTCATTAAAAAAGAGGAAGTGGAAATAAGTACAATGAAGATATGTTATGTACATACAGAAGCCTATTAATCTAAATTAATGCAAATATTCTATGACGTAAAAAGGGGTGAGATTAACAATATCAGTAAGGGGGTTGTGGAGACAGCTCTGTGGCATGACTGTCTGCCTGACAAGTGTAAGGCTGTGAGTTTGAACCCCAGTCCCTGCCCCCTCAATAAACAGTATCAATAAGAACAACAACAACAACAACAACAAAAAAAATGAAATAGGGGAACTGAAAGAGGAGGGAGGGAGAAGGCAGGAAAGAAAAGGGGATTGTATTTAATTTTTTGTCTCTGAGACAGGATTGAATCATGCAATTCAAGCCAGCCTTGAACTGATTTTTTTAGTCCAGGATGGCTTTGAACTCACAGTGATCCTCCCACCTCAGCTTCAAAAGTCCTGGGATTACAGGTGTGTAACACCACATTTAGCCCCAGGAAGAGGATTTTTAAAACGAAATGAGAAAAATAGTGCATCATATACCACTCCCCAGGACAATTCTAAACTTCATAAGTTGAAAACATGCACTAACAAAATAAAAATTAAAAAAAGTTAAAAGAAGGCAGTCTCCACCTATTTCAGTGTTCTAACTCTAAAACACTTGAAGCACTTATTCTGAAGAAGAGATTCTAAAGATAGAAATAGGACAGAAAAAGGGAAGGAAAAATGGAGACAGAACTTGTAAATGGGAAAGGAAGAAGGATTCAGGGAAGGAGAGAGAAATGGTGCAACAGAAAAAGGAGAATGAAGGTATATTATACACAGGTACAAGTATCTTAGGACGACTGTGCTAATTGTATATGGCAAATATGTACTAATAAAAATGAATTTTTAAAAAAATGCAATTCCAAATAGCACAGACCATGGCTTATGTTTGATATCCTCAAGGAAGTGTGTGAGTCCTCCCAAGGGTTTTGAGGGGTCAGGAGGTTCCTATAAGGAAGCGGCAGCCTGGGGTTTGGCCCCTCATAAGGACAGGCTACTAGTGAGCCTTGCGTTGGGAGAATGCAGACCTCGATTTCAGAGAACGATGGATACTTTGATGACCATCATAGATGTGAGATAGACCCTTGCTTTCTGGTCACTCCCTACCCACCCCACCAACTTTCCATTCAGATGGCTGCACAAGTCTGCTAGGTGAGGCAGTCAGAACACGACTAAATTGAATTACAGCCATCGCAGCGGCCAGAAATCTGAATGACAATGCTGTGAAGAAGATGAGAAAGGCTTTCTCTCCCACAGCAGTCCATAAAGTCACTTATCCGAGTTGCATTGCTTACTATTTAAGAATACTGTTCATATGTTATTACTATCATTTTGTAGAGTATAACGGGTGTTATATTAAGTCCTTACTTTTTAAAGGAACAATCAGATTTAATACAGAAAAAATTTCTTTGGTACTATGTCACACCATCTAGGTTATTTTCTCTCAGGGCTGGGACAAAATACCTGTGTTATCGTTTGTGCCTAGTTGTCCCCCAAAGCCTCATGCAGTCATGGGGCAGTTTCTGGAGTCTGTGATTGATTATTGAGGGTATGGTTGCTGCACCTGCTTTGGGCAGGTAATTTGCATGACGATGTAAAGAGAGAGAGGCTAGCTAGGCTTGGTAGCTGTCACGGCCTCTGCACCTTGCTAAATTAAAGAAGGAAAAGTTTAGTTTACTCACACTTAGTGGCCATTTTCGTCCATACTCAGCTGGCTCCAAGCAGAGTGACACAGGGCAGAGGCCAGCCTTTCATGGTGGCAGAAAACAGCAAAGAGCAAAAAGAGGAGCAGAGCCTGCAACCGCTAGCAAGCCTCTCTTTTTTCCTTATAATTGTATGCAGATTATCTATCATAATCTGCATACTGTTATAAGAGTGTAGCATAATCTCAGCACTGGATCATGAATTCATCACAAACTCTAGAAGCCATTCCCAATGAGTGCATGAGGGGCAAGTAGACCATAACATACACCAAAAGGAAATACTGTTTGATAATAAGGATGACTCTTCAATATTTTCCAGATATCAGTTTTTACCTTGCTTTAACACATATTGATGTGGATCAAGGAATGGAAGGAATAGAAGACTATTCAAAGAAGTAGATCTAAATCTATAGCTTGCCATACAACGCACAGGGGGTGGGTGAGTTTGTGCTCTGACAGAAAGAAAAGTATGTGAATGTCTACAGTCACTTCGGCAGATGCTGGAAGTGAGCGGGCTGTGTTAAAGGAACTGGTGTGTGGCAGGTAGGCTACTTCTCCTGGTGAAAAAGAGGTTTCTGAGGTTTGAGGTTTTCTCCATTTTAATAAGGAAAATGAAGGGCTAACCAAATAGCTCATCGGATTAAAGTGCCTCAAAGCAGGCACAGCAACTAGGGTTCGATCCCCAGGCCGGCCATGCCCGCCCCACCCCCAGAGGGTACCAGGATATTGACTGAAACTGGGCGTGGTAGCACCCACGTGTAATCCCAGCTCTTGGGAGGCTGTAAACAGGTAAATCACTGCTGGCTGGGTCTAGTAGTGAGAGCCTAAACACCCTATAGACCCTTCCCTAAAAACAAGGAAAAACAAAAAAAGAAAAAGAAAAAGAGTTCTAAATCCAAAGAGATTCCACAAGGCAGAGGCTCCTGGAAAATAGTATTGACTATGGTGGGAATTAAAAGAAGGTATCAAATTAATTAATTAATTTATTTATTTATTTTGGAACTGGCGATTGAACTCAGGTCCTTGCACTTGCCAGACAAGTGCTTATTCTACTGATCTATCTCCCCATCCAGATGAGCTTTAGGAGGCTTAGATTCAATAGCCTCCAACATCACAAGCTTCACTCGTGGCCCACTGCAATTGCAAAACATTTGACTGTATATATATCTGCTTCCTCTTAGTTCCAAGAGAAGTATATTCTTTTCCCTTTTTTTTTCTAAGCAACATTAATAGGGAGGTGGGTCATGCCCACACACTGTACTCTGTACAATGATTGTGAGGACAATGTGCAATATGTCAACTTTCAAAGAAAAGAAAGGGGAAAAGAAAAAAAAAAGTAATGTTGATTTAGAAAGGTTAATGTTTAATTGTTTGATCTATCTTATATACCTATATGTATTAATCTAAACTGATCTGATGATGAAAAT
>PVJA010048444.1:0-14141 GCA_004027025.1 Myocastor coypus
AGTGTGTGGGCATGACCCACCTCCCTATTGATGTTGCTAAGAAGAAAAAAAAAAAAAAGAAAGAAAAGAAAATTCTTCTCTTTGGACTAAGAAGAAGCAGATGCATACACAGTCAAATGTTCTGCAATTGCAGTGGGCCATCAGTAAAGCTTGCAATGTTGGAGGCTATTGATCTAAGCCTCCTAAATCCCTTTTAAATATATATTTACATGACAGAGCTAAAGCAGATGGCTAAGCACTGACCCCAAATCATTAGATACTATCTCAGATGTGCTATGGAGGTTGCTCTTTCTTATATATTTGGCACAGGATCTCACTACGCAACTCAACCTCATAGTGATTCTCTGTTTTCAGCCTCCTCAGTGCTGCAGTGCTGGGATTACAGGCGTGTGTGGCCAGCTCAGCGTGCCCAGGCTTGGGGCCAGTATAGCATGTAGTGCTGGGAATCAAACCCTGGTCCCTGTGTCGGTCTAAGCAGGCTGTTAGTTGGCTGAGCTATTATGCCAGCCCTTACAGATAACTCTTTGTGGTTGTTTTTTTTGTTTTTGTTTTTGTTTTTTCCCCTTTTAGTACTGGGGATTGAACTTGGGACCTTGTGCTTGCTAAGCAGACACTAAAGCACTGAGCTACATCCCCAGCCCGGAGTACTCTTTGTGTATAAATAAAATACACAAATTTTATTCACAAAACTCTGAATATTGCAGAGCTGATTTCAGGCCTCCTACCTAGCCTGGCTCATGGCACTAACATACTTTCTGCCACTTTCATAGTCACTCTTCCTCCCGTCATTCCCTCCTTCGCAAAAGAATAAAATCCAAGTTCAGGCCTGGGTCACGCCGTGGCTTTGGATAGCAACCACTATGGCTAGACTCAGGAACCACTTGATTCCCTACATTTTGGGTATCTTATTGTCTTTTTTTTTTTTTTTTTTTTGTCTTTTTGTCTTTTTTGAGACAGGGTCTTGCTATGTAGTTCAGGTTGGCCTTGAGCTTACTTCTGTAGCCCAGGCTGGTCTCAAACTTGCACCGATCCTCCTGCCTTAGCCTCCCAAGTGCCAGGATTACACATGTGTGCCACCACGCCTGGGCTCTATTATTATGTCTTTATTTACATGGTGGATTATACTGGAAGTGGTAGACTGGAATTAACTCACTAGAGTTCCAATAGCACTGTCTGTTTGTTTGTTTTGCAGGACCAGAGATTAAACTCAGAAACCCTAGCCCCTTCAATAGCGCTTTTTTTTTTTTTTTTTTTTTTTTTTTTTTTTTTTTTTTTTTTTTTTTTTTTTTTTTTTTTTTTTTTTGTCTTTTTGAGACAAGGTCTCCCTATGCAGTTCAGGCTGGCCTTGAGCTCACTTTTGTAGCCCAGGCTGGTCTTGAACTCACACTGATCCTCCTGCCTCAGCCTCCCAAGTGCTGGGATTACAGGCATGTGCCACCATGCCTGGCCCCAATTGCTTTTTTTTTTTTTTAAGGTTTTTTTAATTTATTTTTTTTTTTAATTTTTTATTTCTTTTGTTTCAGAACCTTTGTTTGTTTATTCACTCATTTTTTTTTATGGCTGGCTCAGCCCACCCCGAGGGCAGGGCTGGCACAGCATGTGGTGCCGGGGATCGAACTGCGGTCTCTGAAGCCGCCCAAGCTCCCAAGCAGGGGCTTTAGACCACTGAGCCATCCCGCCAGGCCCCCAATTGCTTTTTGATGGGATTACAGATAAAAACTTCCTGGACAACAACCTGGAGGGCCTCTTTATACTGAATCACACCAGTGGCTGCCATACCTTCAAGGTCATTAGATCCAACCCACCAGGCAAGATGTTGAGGACAGTGTTCCCTGCAGTGACTTTCTGCAGGATCCTCAGAACCTGAACACACTCCTTTGCCCGCTGGTGTACCTGCAACAGAGAGGGTCACAAGAGCTGGAGCACCCCACAACCATCTAGCAAGAATCTTACCCTCCTAAGGTTAGGGGTAACTGCCCACGCACATCTCAACAAGCACGTGGGCCCTTGCAGCTCACTAGAACACCAGCTAATGGCATAACAGAATTGGTCCTGTGGTTCAGACTCTGTTAGAAGGATCAAAGAGATGATATACATGAAACCATTTTAAAAACAAAAGGAATGGAATCTGTCATTAGCAACACAGCACTGGGCTCTACCTGATTTATAGCCCACATCTGTTGCTTTTGTTTGCCTAGCACTTACAGCCAACTCCCTCCTATGAACCCCACCTTCTGAGGACCACCCCTGTGCCAGATCTAACGAGGTATTTCTGGTAGGAACTTCCTTCTTGGCACTTCTCCCTGGGCTAGGAATCCCTCTCTAGAGTGCAGAGACTGGGGAGAAGCCCTAAACATCGCTCACCCCTGATGATGAGGCCAACATGTGCGAGCTCAGACCTGTTAAGAGCTGTGATGCAAACCTTGCACAACAAGCCAGCTTACAGAGGAGCCCGAGGGCACAGAGACTGAGCTGAGCCGGTTCTCTCGGAGTAAGTCCTAATGGCATCTGAAGCTGGTCCAATGGCCTTGCTCTTCCTATAGTCTACTTCCATGAGCCAATTACTTCTTATATTCATATAAACAAGCTTAAACTGGGTCTTGGTCCTGGCAATTATCAACGACCTGATTAATATCTCATTTATTTCCACTGTTGTGGGAAGCTTAGAACCACCACAATAGAGATGTTGGGGGAGGTTAGTTAAAACACTTGCAGCAGGGTGTGGTGGCACACACCTGTAATCCCAGCTCTTGGGAGGCTGAGGCAGGTGGATCGGTGCGAGTTCAAGACCAGCCTGGGCTACAAAAGTGAGCTCAAGGCCAGCCTGAACTGCATACTGAAACCCTGTGTCAAAAAGACAAACAAAAACAAAGCCCCGAAAAACAAACAAAAAACCACTTGCTTATTGGGTGGCACAGTTTGAATAACCATCTCCGAAAGGTCCATCTAGTAAAAACTTGGTCCCTAGGGTGGCACTAAGGGAAGTGGTGAAACCTTTAGAAGGTGGTCCTACAAAGAGGCCCTCAGTTCCCTGGGGACATGCCCTCAAGGAATTATGGGACCCCAGTCTCTTCTCCTTGGAGCTCATGGAATGGCTCCAGCGAGCGCACGCACACACACACCCACCCACCCACTGCCATCTAGCATCCCCAGTTCACCTGACCTTGGATTGGCACCTTCAAAACTATTACCAAATAAACCTTTGCTTGTATAATTAGCACAGGTATTTCCCATAATGATGGGAAGCTGATGACGCAGTGGGCTTAGTACAAAGAAAACAGCATTATTAGCTCCCCAGTTGGCGTTAGTCTACCTGGGGATTCCGAACGTGGAATTCCTTCTCCCCTTCCTCAATCTGACGATGGGGGATCCACTCCTCCTCCAATGACTCACTGGTGGCCTGGTTCTCCCCGGGGGCCTGCTTGTAGAAATAAGTAGCAGCAGCTGACTGGTCCCTGAAATACACATGCCATCAGCTCACCTCTCTCCTTTGCCAAACCCTCCCTTCCAGCCCAGATAGACAGGCGCCCCTCTGGCTGGCAGAAGGAAGTCTGGGGCGAGGCAAAGGAGAGCAGAAACAGCATGAATTCTGAAGCCAGGTCCAGACTCTAAACTCTGACTCAGCTGTGTCAGTTTCTGCAAGTTATCTTTGAACTTTGGTCTTTCTCCTTTTGTTTACTTACTTATTTATTTATTTATTTATTTACTCATTTATTTTTCTTTCTGTATTTAAGACAAGGTCTCTAGGGTCTATAGGATCTCACTATGTAGTTCAGACTCATAGTGAGTCTCCTGTTTTCGGCCTCCCAAGGGCTGGGATTACGGGTGTGAGACACCAGGCTGTCTCAATCACAGCCTTAGCACCACCCATGGGCAGGGCCAGTTTAATCCACTGAGCTCTCAGGCCGGCCCTGGATTTTCTCCTTTTTAAAATGACTCTAGGGGCTGCGGAGATAGCTCAGTAGAATAAGCACTTGCCTGGCAAACACAGGACCTGAGTTCAATCCCTGGTCCCGCAAAAGTCCTGTCTTGGTGGAAGATTCGTAGTGACACATGGAGCTGGGTGTGGAGCTCAGCAGCTGAGCACTTGCCTGGCATCTCAAGGCCCCTAACCTGATCCCTAGCACTGCAAAATAAAACAAAATCTTTTTTTCTTTTTGGTACTGGAGATCCAACTCAGGACCTCGGGCGTACCAGGCAGATGCTTATGCTGCTGAACTATCTCCCCAGTCCAAAATCTTTTGAAAAAGAAAAAGAAATCGCACACTGATAGAGAACTAGCCTACATCACTCACTGCAGGCACCTACTCCACTACGGGTCGTTGTGACCATCACCCCTCACCTGTGTTCCACCACAGCCACCACAAAGCCACGGGAGGCCAGCTCCATGCTGAAGGCCGAGTACAACGTCCTGGAGATTCAGAAAACAGAGAAAAGGGATAAAAAGAATGGCCTCCATTTTCACCCTCACTCCAACTGCCTCTGCTGGAGTCATCTAAAGGGCTGATGGGAGGAGTCTGGGGTGGGGCAGTTAGATAGATACCAAGAATCAAACTCAGATGCCTAAATTACTGAGCTATCTCCTGGCCCCAATGCGGTTTTAAAACAGATCTGGCTACAGGGCCAGTGAGATGGCTCAGTGATCTAAAGCACCTGCTTAGACAAGCTTAGGCAACCACAGGGACTGCAGTTTGATCTCCAGCACCACATGGTACACCCGTTCCACCCCCAGGGCAGGCTGAGCTGGCCATAATACAAAAACAAAACAAAAACAACAGCAACAACAAAAAACCAGATCTGGCTACAGTATGGACAATGGACAATGGTTTGGTGGTAGTAAAGTCTTCGAGATTCTGCCACACTAGAACATAAATTGGACACATACGCTGATAGATAGAGAAAACATTCCTGAGCTTGCCCAGAAACACTTGCACTACAATTACTAAGCTACAGTGAGTAACGTGTCATGGTGTGGAAATCGGAATCCAAAAGATGATTCCTGAATGTATGGCAAGATTCATGAAACATAAGCCAAGGTTTCCCAAGTCTAGTGAGTGAGGTCACCCTGTCCCTCCACGTGGAGAAAGGGAGAGGACTGATGACAGCACATGTACCTCCCAGCCTCAATCCCCCTACGTGCTTGCCCTCTCACTGTGGGAGTGGCACAGCCACTTGGCAGACGCTAAATCACGGGCTCCAGGCTCACAGTGTGTGGGGAGGCTGCTGAGGTTAGAGGTTAGGCTGCAGGCTGAGGTGAGTGCAGGGAGCCACATCTATATATTCTCCACCATGCCCGTGCTCCATGCAAAACAGTCCTTGACATAGGTTGAAATGATCCTCTGATTATAAAGTTCAAGCTCTTCCTAGAACTTCTGGGCTGTTGCGTAGGAAGACTCCAAGTGTATGATTACATAAACGCTAGAAATGACAAGCAAAAGGCGTGAGGCCCCATGAGGGGAAGGGGCTTGTGCAAGGCAAGATGGACCCAGCACTCACTAGAAAGCAGATGGCAGCTGAGACCACCTGGAAACAGCCCTCTAAGGATAATTTAATACTCAGCATCTATGACTAAGACTATGTCAAGGCCTGGGTTTCAGAAATTCTTACCTGAAAGCTCCTAGGCCATGGGAGAAGATGATCAAGGGATATCCAGAGTCCTTTGTCTTAAAGGGACCATTCCAGCTAACAGGCAGGCGACAAGATCCTGGCAGAGACACAGGCTAAAGAATTTCTGGCTGCCCAGAAGTTGTGATCCCAAGGGCAGACCAAGCACAGGCATGGCAGGCATAGGTGTCCCTCCCCCTGTGGAGAACCGCAAGTTGTCCCTAAGTACCCACAGCAATCACCATCTACTCCTTTCCTCTTTTTATTCCTAGAGTGAACACCATAAAAAACAGGAAGAAATTGGGCGTGGTGGCACACGTCTGTAATCCCAGCACTTGGGAGGCTGAGGCAGGAGGATCCCTGTGAGTTCGAGACCAGCCTTGGCTACAAAAGTGAGTTCAAGGCCAGCCTAAACTGCATAGTGAGACCCTGTCACAAAAAAAAAAAAAAAAAGGGACTGAGGTTCAAAATCTGACACCACATGCTGCACCTGCCTGCCCTGCGCTCAGACATGCTGAGCTGGCCACCAAGACCCCACTGGTGGTACATGCCTGTAGTCCCAGCACTGGGAGGCTGAAAGAAGGAGAATTACGGGTCCAAGCTGCATAGTGAAACCCTGTACCAAACACATAATAAATAAATAAATAAATATTGTATTGTCCTTCAAGAAACAGGAAGATAAAACAAAGGGGTTTGTTAGGTATAGTGGAGGTTCACATGCTTATGCATAAGACCCTGGGTTCTTCTCTTTTCTTTCCTTTTTTTTTTTTTTTTGAGACAATGTCTCACTGTGCAGCTCAGGCTGACCTTAAGCTCACTTTGTAGCCCAGGCTGGTCTCAAACTCATACTGATCCTCCCACCTCCACCTCCCAGGGGCTGGGATTCCAGGTGTGTGCCACCATGTGTGGCCCAAGATCCTGGGTTCTATGCTCAGCATGACCAAAACAAACAAAAAACCCAAACAAACCAAATAAACAAAAAAGGCAACACTTTGGTCCATGCCTGGAATCCCAGCACTCAGGAAGAGGCTGAAGCAGGAGGATCATTGAAAGGAGAGCAGCCTTGGTTACAAAGTGAGCTGAAGGCCTTCCTGAACTGCACAATGAGACCTTGCCTCAAAAAGACAAATAGATAAGGGGCTGGGGAGATAGCTCCATGGCACAAGTGCCTGCCTGGCAAGAGCAAGGTCGTGAGTTTGAACCCTGGTCCTGCAAATAAATAAAAAAATAAAAAGACAAACAGATAAACAAAGGCAACATTAAACAAATCTGGGCAGATACTTGAGATGTCAAAGCCATAGAGTTCCTGAGCTTGGGACCTTTTGGAGGAAGTGGATGATTCAATGAGATCTCACCCAGGAGAGGGAATGGCAGGAGAGGAGCAGGAATTGGCTCTGAGTTGCAAATGGCCCAATCTATGTAACAGCTGGCAGAAAGTGGGAATTAACAGGAAGGGCTCCTAGCTGCCACTTAGAGGCCCCACTCAATGCCTGAGCACTGCACTTGCGGCTTCATGTACACCTCATACTACGACCGTGCAAAGGCAGGAATTCAGACCAGGTAACTTGTCCTATCCCACCTACTACAAAAGGAGAGACTCTACAGGCTAAAAGTTCTTGTAGGGACACAACTAGGCAACAAAGACCACCTAGGGCCAGGGTAGCCTTACCCACAGCCAGGTTGAACAGCAACCCGGCCCAGCGCTTGTTAAACTTCAGGTAACCGGCCAGGCCAGCACAGTACTCATAGCGGGGAATCCATAGTGGTTGCTCTGTGGCCTCCCCTGCCTCTTGGCAGGGGTAGAAGAGTCGAAAGAAGCTCCCCTGTAGGCGATAAGAGCATGCAGCAGCTCAGAGCATGAAGTCCAGGCACCATTAAGACTTCCTAGCAGTGGCACACTGGGGCGCTGCCCACACAGGGAAGGTTTCATTACCACGCCCAGCCTTCACTTTCAGGAAGTCCAAGAAAGAAACCATCTATCAGCATACCTGAGAGCCTCCTGTTATTTCCAATAGCTGTTTCGAGTTACATCTTAGATGGAGGGGCACCAAATACTTGAGTGCTTGGGGCACAGAAAGATTTAATTCTGGCCCTGAGCCCAGGCCCGGAAAATCTCTAGGAGCTAAAGATTTGCTCTTCTACCCCTCCAAGCCTGGCTCTCGGGATACAGCAGACAGTCAGTGCCAGAAGGAAGTTAGGGAAACAGGATGGCAGGAAAGGAGAGGAGAGGACTCAGGGCAATGACACGCGTGTGGCCTCTGCTGTTCTTATCCAGTGAGATTAAACAAAACTCCGCAACACAAAACAAAAAAACCTCCCCATAATTAGGCATCTGCTCTCAAGAGAGAGGAGAGGAGCTGTCTCTGAAGCAAGGCCCCTTTCCTCCTGGCTGAAGACATAACTCACTGTCTACCAGTTGGGACATTCTCACAGTCCTTGGAAAGATGAAAGGAAAAGGCCAGGAAAGATGGACCCAAGGCCCACACCCAAGGCCAGGCCAACTGTAACTCAGCCTCCCCTACCTGGATCTGCATACCCAGGCCTGCACTCCATCCCAAAGTCACAGGGCTGGCAGGGGCGGCGTGGGAGACACCTACCTGGAGACTCTGGCCCTCCATCACATCCCCACAGCCTACAAGGTGGGGTCCAGAGACAGGCGGGAAGCACATGGACTGACTGGTCCCCATCTTATCACCAGCTGGACCGAATGACTGGGATGATACTGGACTTGATGGCTGGAGGGGGAAGACACAGAGCAGCCTCTTGTTGATTTCTTCTTAGCTTCTGGTTCCTTGTGAGTCACATGCCACCCTATCTACTTCCTCCTGCCCTTATCACTCTATCCTCCCTGCCAAACACTCCTCATGTCACACAGATCACCTGTTTTGTCACAGTGACTTTACAGAGTTCAGCGGGTGATTTTCCCCACCCTCCAGGGAGGGTACAGAAATGGTGAGGAGCAGAAAACTTCCATCCTCTTCAAAATCCTCCAAGTATTTACTCAGCACCCATTATGTGCCCAACATAACAGCAGTACCTGCTACAGCAGAGACAGCAGGGACTTGGCGTCATCAAGCTACTAACAGTTACAAAGTTCTAGCACTTACTTTTCAGCACCATGCTAAGCATGTTATATACATTATCTCACTTTGTTCTTTCAGCCACTCTCTGAAGCAGCTAGTATTAAGATCTGCTTTACAGAGGAGGAAACTATAGCATAGAGAGGTTGGCTATCTCCTCAAACTGCCCTGCCTCAGTGTAGCAAGCCCAGGTCAGGCAAATCTAGACACCTGAGTTCTTAAATATGACTGGCACCATTCACAAGGTGACTCAAATAGGCCTCTATGAAGTCTGACTAAATTACTGACTCTAAGGTGGCACTTATGTGGGGCCTTGGGAAATGAAGAGGTTTGGCAAGGCAGACGAAGGAAAGAAAACATTTCTAGACAAGATATAAATGTAAGAGCACAGGGGCTGGGAAGATAGCCCAGCAGTACAGTGCCTTCCCAGCAAGCGTGAGGTTGTGAGTTTGATTCCCAATACCAATGAGAGCAGGGAGGAAAAGCACAAAAAGGCCAATGTCAGGAGTATAACACGGGCAGATCAAACAGGAGCCTTCCTGGTGACAGACACACGTGTCTGCCTAGGTCTGCATTTCAGGAAGCTGCTTTCTAAACTGTAGCTAACGCCATCGTTCCCTCGCCGTCAGTTTCTCAAGACCATCATCCTTCTTGTGCTCTGCTAGGAAGGAAGTATGCCAAGTGCTTTATTATCTAGTATTTAATGTTTTTTTTTTGTTTTGTCTTTTTGAGACAGGGTCTTGCTATGTAGCCCAGGCTGGACTTGAGCTTACTCTGTAGCCCAGGCTGGTCTCAAATTCACAATGATCCCCCTGCCTCAGCTTCCTAAGTGCTGGGACTACAGGTGTGTACCACCACACCCGGCTCTAGTATTTAATTGAATCCTTTAAACAATCCTCTGACATATGTATTACTAACTCATTTTACAGACAAAGAAATTGATCCTTGCTAAGGTGTCTAACTTACCCAACAACACACAGCAAGCAGAGTCAGAATCACATCATGGACAATGTAGCTCTAGCATGGAGATGCACTCAAACCTCCCAGGATTCTTGCCGAGGACTTAAGTGGGACTGACCTCTCCTCACCTCAAGAGCCAACCCCAACATGACCTGAGCAAACCAGTCATGTCTAGGCCCTGGGAAGTATCTGAACAAAGAGTGGACCCAAAGCATGAAGCTGGTCCAATGAAAATAAAGCCCAAAACTTTGGTTTGATAGCTGAGGTGAAAGACATTCTTTGATGTTTTGAGCTAGCAGGATGTATGTCTGTTCACTGCCAACTGCTTTGAACTACTACACCCACTTTGCCACCTTTGGGGATGAGGATACCCACAGTGGGTGGCACAGCCTGGAGAACCTCAAGGTGCCTTCATGCAAACATCCCTGGTTAAACCATATCTTACACTTGACCCACTACTCCTAGGCTTTCTTTTTTTTTAGACAATTTATTTTATTTTATTTTTTTTTCTTGTTTCAGAACTTTTGTTTGTTTGTTTGTTTAGTTATTTATTTTTATGACTGGCTCAGCCTGCCCTGAGGGCAGGGCTGGCGAAGCATGTGTTGCCTGGGATCGCATCGCAGTTCCTGCAGCCACCCAAGCTTTCCTAAGCAGGCGCTTTAGACCACTGAGCCATCCTGCCAGGCCCCTCCTAGGCTTTCTAGTTATCTGAATCTATAAAATCTCTTTCTTAAGTTAACATAATTAACAATGGCTAGGGGTATAGAGTAAGCCTAGCATACCCAAGGCCCTGGATTCGATACAGCAGCACAGCACAACTAAAAACAAACTAAGAGAATTACACTTCTGTTTGCAGCCAAAGGAAGAAGCATCTCACACTGATAAGCATCACATTACTCTGTTTCCTTTTACGTGGTCTACAAGGGTTCAAAGAGTTCAAGTCAAAACAAGCCTGGGCCAGGAGAGACCTCAGAATCATGTCTGCCAGGTCTCCTCACAGTCACCTCCCCTCCCCACCCAGAACCTTTATATACTTTACTGATGAAGAAACTAAGGCTCTGAGAGTGTATGTGAGCTGGGCCAGGTCATAGTCAGCACCATAATCACACCCAGATCTGCTGACTCCCAGCTACCAATTGTCCTCTCTGCTGGAAACTGCTCCACAAAATGAAAAGCCCCACATAATCCTAATGTTGTTCTGTTTAACTTTAGAAGATAAGTAGTTTTGAGCCCTTGAGTTTAAGATTAAAGTAAAGCATGGAGAACATAGCAGGATGCTGGCTCAAAAAATATAAACTAAACTCAATTGTTTTAAAAGAGGCCGAGCCGGGCGTGGTGGCGCACGCCTGTAATCCCAGCACTCGGGAGGCTGAGGCAGGAGGATCAGTGCAAGTTCAAGACCAGCCTGGGCTACAAAAGTGAGCTCAAGGCCAGCCTGAACTGCATAGCGAGACCCTGCCTCAAAAAGACAAAAAAAAAAAAAAAAAAAGAGGCCGAGGTCCTGATGCAGCCAGAGCAAAGGAGGATGGGAACTGCTCAATCATAGTGCCTGACCCTTCTTCCTCACTTGTTGCTAAGGGCCTACACACACACATACACACACACAATATGACTGACAGCTGGAGCCACAAGGCACATGTCACCAACATGATCCTGAAGCAGCTGCAAATTCCAACTGTCATTAAAGAGAGTTGGATAAAACAGCAGAAGAGTTCTCAGCAGAGAAGTCTCCCCAGCCTTGGGAGCAGAGGGCAGAGGAAGATGGAGAGGGCTAACTTTCAAGTAAAAGAGTGGGCAAAAATAAGAGTGTAAGGAAGCCATTTATTTATTTATTTGTTTGTTTATTTGTTTATTTATTTATGGCCAGCTCAGCCAGCCCTGGGGGTGGAGCTGGCACAGCATGGGTGCCAGGGATTGAACTGTGGTCCCTGCGGTTGCCTAAGCTTGCCTAAGCAGGTGCTTTAGACCACTGAGCCATCTCGCCTACCCCAAGGTGGGCATGGTGGTGCGCTTGGGAGGCTGAAGCAGGACTGCCATGAGCTCAAGGCCAGTCTGGACTACATAGTGAATTCAGTGCCAGCCTGAACTGCATAGGGAAGCCCTGTCTCAAAAAACAAAACAATAACAACAACAAAAAGCATTCAGAAAAATAAATAAATAAATAAAATAAATAAATAAAAAAAGCATTCAGGAAACAGAGTAGTTAGAGATGGGTACAAGGGGAGAAGGGAAACTTGTGATAAGACCTAGAAGGTAGCAGGGCCTCAAGTGCTAGGCTTGAGCATTTGGATTGCCTTGGGAGCAAAGTGCTGGCTGGAAGATAATTATACCTGAAAGACCCACACCTGAAGCCCAGCTCCCCTGCTGCCTAGTTGGCTTCTTGGACAGATTATCCGACTTCTCTAAGCCTGATTTTCTGTTGGCACAAGCAGAATCCTCTCCATTCTCAGGGAGCTGCTATAGAAACAAAGTTAAATAAAGTATTTAAAGCACCTAGCTTATGGTGCACGCCTGTAATTCCAGCACTTGGGAGGCTGAGACAGGAGGACTGATATGAGTTTGAGACCAACCTGGGCTACAAAAGTGAATTCAAGGCCAGCCTGAACTGCATAGTAAATATCTGTTGACTGAGTGAAGAGCAGAAACAATAGTATTAGGCAACTGAGTGGATTGGCAAAGTCAATGGAGAGCCAAATACAATCAGGTTTCAGGATCTGGTGATCAGGAAAGTAGTAGCTTCTTATGGGAAGAGACTTGCTTTGTCCAGCTTTGAAAACAGTGCTTGGAACAGGAATCAGAATAAGTGGATTTACACACACACACACACACACACACACACACACACACACACCTGGCCAGCTGTCAGATCTCTCACATCTTTTTTTTTTTCTTTCTTTCTTTCTTTCTTTGTCTTTTTGAGACATGGTATCACTGTGCAGTTCAGGCTGGCCTTGAGCTCACTTTTTGTAGCCCAGGCTGGTCTCAAACTCACACTGATCCTCCTGCCTCAGCCTCCCGAGTGCTGGGATTACAGACGTGTGCCACCATGCCCAGCTTTTTTTTTTTTTTTTTTTTTTCTGAGACAAGGTTTCACTATGCAATTTAGGCTGGCTTCCAGCTCATTTTTTTCCCCTTGTTTCAGAGCTTTTGTTTGTTTGTTTGTTTGTTTTATTTTTATGGCCGGCTCAGCCCATCCTCAGGGCAGGGCTGGCACAGCATGTGGTGCCAGGGATCAAACCGTGATCCCTGTAGCCTCCCAAGCTTTCCTAAGCAGGTGCTTTAGACCACTGAGCCATCCTGCCAGGCCCCTCCAGCTCATTTTGTAGCCCAAGCTGGTCTCTAACTCACAACAATCCTCCTGCCCCAGCTTCCCAAGTGCAGGGATCATGGGCATACACCATGTCCAGCTCAAGCTTCCCAAAGAATAAGGACTTCATCAGTGTACCCTCATTTTGTTTTAATTTAAACCCTCTCCATTTCTGAGGAATGGAATCTGTCTTTCTTTCTTTCTTTTTTTTTTGAGACACAGTCTCTCTATGCAGTTCAGACTTGTCTTGTTCTCACTTTTGTAGCCCAGGCTGGTCTCAAACTCACACCGATCCTCCTGCCTCAGCCTCCCGAGTGCTGGGATTACAGGCATGTACCACCACGCCCAGCTTGTCTTTCTGATCTACAAATTAGGTTACAGGGTATAGTAGGAAAAGAAGAGTTGGATGACTCTGAAAGTCATCTCTGCTCATTAGTAGCTGTGAGATCTTGAGAAAGTTCCCTAAACTCTAAAACTCCAATAACAGGGGCCTGGCAGGATGGCTCAGTGGTCTAAAGCACCTGCTTGGGAAAGCTTGGGCGGCTTCAGGGACTGCGGTTCTGAAATAAGAAAAAAAAGAATTAAATTAAAAAATAAATAAATAAAACTCCAATAATAAATCCACTTGATAGAAACGACTGCTTGGTGCTGGGGAGATAGGTCCATGGTACAAGTGCCTACCTGGCAAGTACAAGTGCATGAGTTTGAACCCAAGTCCCACCAAACACACACACACACACACACACACACACACACACACACATGCGTGTGTGTGTGTGTGTGTGTGTGTGTGTGTGTGTGCAAAAACAGAAAACCGACCACTCACAGTGTCAACAAAAGATTAAACAATGTGCATAAAGCACTTGCAGTATAAAAGGCACTACAGGGGCCCGGCAGTGGCTCAGTGGTCTAAAGCCCCTGCTTCGGGAAGCTTGTGCGGCTTCAGGGACCGCGGTTTGATCCCCGGCACCACATGCTGTGCCAGTTCTGCCCTCAGGGTGGGCTGAGCCGGCCATAAAAATGAGTGAATAAACAAACAAAGGTTCTGAAACAAGAATAAAAATAATAAATAAAATAAAAAATTATTTTAAAAAAAACAACTAAAAATATTTTGAGCTGGGCGTGGTGGCGCACGCCTGTAATCCCAGCACTTGGGAGGCTGAGGCAGGAGGATCAGTGTGAGTTCGAGA
>PVJA010048445.1:0-14183 GCA_004027025.1 Myocastor coypus
GTCTTCTCTGGACCCCGTTTAACACAAGCACCGTGACACTCAGAGTAGCCACACGATGTGGAAAGCCTTCCGAGGCTCCATGCAAGAGGGGCTCTTCTGAGGCCTCCCCAGTATTCTTTCTTCTGTTCGTGCCACAGTTCATTCCCTCCCACGTGCACTAGCCTCTGTAGGGGGCCCAGGATATACTGGGACACATTCCTAACCCAGCAAACTGGTTGTTGCTTCTGCCTAAAGCCCTGCTGCTCTCCTGTCTTCCAGTTCTTGCTCCGATGTTACCTTTCAACAAGGCCTCCCTAGACTTCTCCATCAAAAGGCACACCCCCAGCCCCCGTTCTACCTTCTTGGTTTATTTCATTCTTTGTCTTCTTTACTATCTTCTCCCTAGCACAGTGTGAGCACCAGGGCAACAGGAGTTTGAGGAACTCTTTCCTTGGTATCTATCAGCACTCAGAGCAGTTCTTGGTGCACTGCCAACCCTGCTCATGCCCAAGAAAAGTTGTGGAAGTGGAGGACCGTGCAGGGCAGGGAGAGCAGCCATCCATCTTCTCATGTGGGTTTGCAGTGGCCGAGAGGCAGCCCGTGTGATCAGCAAAGTCGTGGTCCTTGCTCCTCCACCACCACCTTTTTCTCAAAGCCTCTCCACCTGCAGGCCCAGGGCGTGCAGGAAATGAAGGAAGAGTGCGTGGTCCTCTCACGGCTGTCTGGCTCGGGAACAGCCACTCCACGTGGCACGGGTTAGACAGTCTCCGCCAGGTTCTCCCGCAGCTCTGAGCTCAGGAGGGAAGAACAGGGTAGCCAATCATAGCAGGCCATGAGGTCTGCATCTACCTGGGTGACATGGAACACCTCTGAGAGAATGGGTATGTGGAGGCAAAGGGTACGTGAGGCTAAATCTCACGACATAGCAGGGTTTAGCACTACTGTCTAACAAAGTATGCTGAACAGGAGATGTACAGTAGAGCCAAGGCACTTCTCCCAATTTCTTCTATTTCTTAGCACCAACCATTCAGGTAAAATGAATGTAATTATGACAATGCAGA
Organism: Myocastor coypus; assembly: GCA_004027025.1. NCBI lineage: Eukaryota > Metazoa > Chordata > Mammalia > Rodentia > Myocastoridae > Myocastor > Myocastor coypus. Next base: position 1,041 of record PVJA010048445.1, read on the forward strand.
TTCTGCCACAGGTGCCTGCCTGGAAAGATGACCATAATTCAGGACAAAAATCTGTACATCCCAGAGAGAGTGGGGGAAAGAGAAATAGCAGGAGACTCTCAGGGCCAGCACGGACCCTTGGGAGAGACTGCCTGCAATGCAATTTTCTTCCGGGACAACTTTGTGGAGGAGATGGGAAATGATCATCTCCTGGATAGCTGCTTCACCTGTTTTCCAAACTCCAGGGGTGGGGGCAGCTATACAATTTACCAGTGCTGGGAGGAGGAGAAAGATTCCTTAATGTCCAAGTAAATAGTGGTGTGTATATGACAAAGGACACGAGCCACGAGATGAACAAACTTAGGTCTTGTTCCAGGCAGGACAGGTAGAGCATCCTTTATATGGAGCATTAGACACTTTCAAGTTTTAGTTTTGTATTTTTTTTTAAATTGTTGACTATTTGCATATACTTCTTGAGCAATCTTGGGGGTAGAGCCAAATCTAAATGAGAAATTCATTTATGTTTTATACCTAGCTTGTACACATAGTCTACAGGTTAATTTTTTATAGTATTTTTAATAATTTTTAACATTTAACTACAACCTTTCACGTGAGATCAGGTATAAAATTTTCTAATTGTTGGGCCTGGCAGGATGGGTCAGTGGTCTAAAGCGCCTGCTTAGGAAAGCTTAGGCGGCTGCAGGGACCGCAGTTCGATCCTGGGCACCACATGCTGCACCAGCCCTGCCCTCAGGGCAGGCTGAGCCAGCCATAAAAACAAACAAACAAACAAAAAATAAAATAAAATTTTCTAATTGTCACATCCATGTTCAAAATTGGGATGCTTGAACTGGAGTTGGTTTATGGAGAGGACAGCTCCTAAACCAGTCTTCAGCAACTAGTTTCCCAGGGTTCCAAAGCACTATAAGAATCTTATCAGTGCCTGGGAAAAGCTAGTTTCTTTGGAAAGAAAAAGCAAATATTAAGAGAACATCTACAAGGTATGGTAGCGCAGGCCTGTAAGTCCTCGGATCCACCTTAGCAATCCAAGCAACATGGCTACCATCCACCTCACTTAGGTCAACACTGCTAGCTCAACAGTTTCCCACTAGACTGCAGGTGGCCAACAGGGGATGTAGAAACACAAGAGGATTGTAGGACAACTGTGACCTCTTTGGCCAATCTCTAATTCACTCTAGAAACAGCCATCCACTCAGGGGTGGCTCTGTGGGCTACAGAGCTCACTATCTGTTTGGTTCCCAGTTCTGAGGCTGTAAGTACAGTGCCTAGGACATTACCCGCCTCACACAAATGCTGTAGGATGAGTGAATGAATGAATGAATGAATGAAACAATCAGCCTGGCTGAATGTGGATGAAAGTTTTTCTTTTAGGTCACCTTGTAGAGATGTAAAAGCTACACTTAGAAAAGCCCTGTTTTGAGCTTACAGGTGCACATTTGGGCTGAGCTCACATGAGGAGCAGAATGTCTGGCTTCAAGCACCATGGCTCTCCCTGCGCTGGCCCTAGGGACCTGCTTTGTATGTCACTCACACCAACACAGGGCCTCTTATGCCAGCAATTGATTCCCACATGGTCAGGGACATAAGTTTAATTATTAAAGATGTCTGCAAATAGTCAGATCATGTATATGTTTTAGCCTTTATAAAAGTCCATAGTTCCTGTTGGGAGGAAAATGCTTTGTGTAACACAGACAAAAGGTTGAAATAAGAAAGAAGATTTCAAACATTCAGCAGAAAGAAAGGTGGTGGTACTCTTCTCCCGTTGCTGAGACAAACAGCCGACACTCAAAATGAGGAAAGGAAAGGTTTATTTAGCTCACCATTACTGGAGGTTTCAATCCATATTAAGCTGGCTCGGAAGCAGACTGGCACATGGCACAGGGCAACTTTCTATGGTGGGTAGAGAGCAAGAGCCCTGGGAGAAACCTAGCAGCTGTTCAAGCAGCTAACTTCTCTTTCTACCTTACATTGAAATGCAGATCACCTGCCCCAGGGGAGGGCAGCACCCATTTCCACAATAATCAATTATGAATTCCAGAAGGAGCCCCATGACTGCATTAGGCTTTGGGGGGACACCTATACACAAACCATAACAGGTGGCTACAAAGGTGGGTGGCCTAATACAAATACTTGACACACAGAATAGTTCTTCAAGGTTTTTGGGTTGATATTAACAGCCTAAGAGTGGAATGGGAAAACATGGTCTGCAAACACTACTAGATGTTCAGACTCTTTCTCACAAAACTCGAATACAGCCTCAAAATCCTTCACAAGACAAGATCCAAACAGATCCTTGTAACTTGTGTCAATTGGTCTGTGCACTAAGCATACAGGAGAAACCTCTTCTTTCTCAAACCTTTTTTTTTTTTAAACATGGGTACATCAAAGGCTCCAGTTACACCTGGCTTTCCTTTCGCCTCCCCTCCACACTTCCTTTTTTTTTTTTTTTTACCTGATAATTTACTTGGCAAAGCTGGTCTAAGTCAGTTATGCCAAGATAGTGGGGGAAAGGCACCTTCCACAAAGCACACGGTGGAGTTCTTACCTAATGCTATGCCGGTGGATAAAGAGAATCCTAGAAGCCTACAGAGGGAAGGACTAGCCAATCAATTTGTAATTACCTAAGAGACTGGGCAAAATCAGTGGGTGAGCAGCTGCAGGTTTTCAGATGTACCAATACCTATGCATCGTATATGGGTTTATAGTATGTCACAATACCGAAACAAGTATGGAACCAATAAGATGGAGAGCAGATCCCTAAGGGTCCATGGCTTTGGCTAAGCATGGGAAAATGTTCATGACTCTCTGCTAAGCTCCTCCTTTGACTGCTTGTAGGACCCATCTACTGCCAAGAAATCCAAAGAGGTCTTTCTGTATAGTGGGGCAAAGGGGAGAGCTCTGGCTGAATTCTCCTCAGATGTAGCTCTACCTGTTCATCCACCATTCACTCAGCAAAGGTGCCTGTCTGGTGTTCTAGGCCCCAGAGAGGTGGACACCAGCACAACACAGAAACCTAGGTCTTCGGATGTGTTCATAGGTAAGCAAAGGCTGGAGCAGGAGACAGAGAACAGAGTAAGCAGAGGGAGAGGAAGATACTGAAATTCAAGTACAGTGGGGGAGGGAAGACATTTTGAAACCAGACCCAAAGGCAGCAGAGACCAAGGATGGTGGGCAGAGACTCAAGGCCACAGAACGGGCTACATCAACAAATTTGCAGGTCGATAGCAAAGGTCAGCGAAATGATTTTATTTATTTATTTTTTGGGTCTTTTTGAGATGGGGTTTCATTATGCAGTTCAGGCTGGCCTCGAACTCATTTTGGGGCCTAGGTAGGCCTTGAACGCTCAGAAATCCTTCTCCCTCAGCCACTCAAGTCCTGGGGGTACAGGTGTGTATCACTATACCTGGACCAGCAAAGTGATTTTTGAAAGTGCCAGAAAATTAATATTTCAAGCTTTGTGGGTCATACAGTCTCTTCTCCAACTACAGCTGAACCTCAGTATCTTCCACACCCAGAGATTCAACCAGTCATGGATTTAAAACAAACAAACAAACAAACAAACAAACAAACAAACAGATTGTAACAACCTTTTTCCTGTTCATCATTATTTCTTAGGCAATTGAGTACCTTTTTTTTTTTTTGCCCTGGTTCCCCCAGGTAGCTGCCAGAACTTCTGGTCAACAAGGAATCAACAGGCCCCACTGAAGAAAGGGTAATTACACAGCAGGACGAGGACTGCCTTTTTTCTTTCTTTCTTTTTTTTTTTTTTTGTACTTTCGGGAAGGGTCTACAGGGTGTTCAGGGTGACACTACTAGATCAGACTCATAGTGATCTGCATGTTTACAAGCTCCCAAGAGCTGGATTCCAAGCATGCACCACTATGTCCAGTCTGACAATAGAGTATTACAACCATTCACACAGCATTTAGGTTGAATTAGGTATTCTACAAGATGACTTCAAGGATGCAGAGTGTGTATGGAGGTTATTTGTGTGTCCTACCAAACTGGATAGAAGAGATATGAGCACCACAGGTCCCTGAACACTGAAGGATAGATGACTCTGCTTAATTCTGTATCTGCACTGGCAAAGCAGTCAGAGAGAATCAGTATGAGTGAGCAGGAGCGGTTGGGTTCTAATACATTGTTGTTAGCAAGAAATAAGCGATTGGTGAGATTTGGCTGGAGGCTCCAGTCTATAGTTTACTGCCTTCTGATTTAGGCTGTTCTTGAGCTTAAAAAATATTTTATCCCATCTGGAGAGTGTTTAGGGTAGAAGCCAGAATGAAGAAAGTTAAGAAATGAATGGGCTGTGAGCCTGAGTTATGGTTTATGTCTAGTTGTCCCCCCATAGCTTCATGCAATCACAGGGCGGGACTTGTAGAGGTTGAGACTTGACCCATGATCCACTGGGATTATGTGTTTCAGTACTGATGGGATTATGGGTGTGGCCTAAGGCACATAGGATGAGGCTGAGAGCATGAATGTAATATAAAGAGAGACAGACTCTCGCTGTTGCTGTCTGCTTCCCTGGTTGTTCAGTTGCCTCTGTCACCATTGTGTTGCTGTTCTGCTGCCATGAACTGCTGCCCTCTGCCATGTGCCTCTCTGCCTTGGATCCAGATGAGTATGGACTGAAACCTCCAGTAACTGCGAGCTAAATAAACCTTTCCTTCCTTCGTTTTGGCTGTCAGGTATTTGTCCCAGCAATGGGAGAAGAGTAACTAAGACAGCCTGTGAGGCAATCATTAAGCAAGAAGAAGCCACTATGTGCTGATCCTTCTAGCCAGCAAGGTAGCAGGGGTGGTCCTCTTCTTTTTTCAATCTTTTATTGCTTTTTTTGATTATAAAAATTACATATGCCCCATTTTAGTGTACAACAATGTAATGATCTCCACCATGCCTGAGCCCCAGCCCCTGGAGCAGGGCCACCTACGATGACGTCTAGTGTGGTTCTAGGATGTAGTGATGCCGGCTCCAGAGGCTGGGCTGCGGGGTAGAACCAGATGCACAACAGATGCTAAGGAAACAGATGCTGCAAAGTTCCCCACCAGAAGACCGCTCTGGTTAGTAATTATAGAAGGGACAGAGGATGAGGATGGCGACCGAAAACAACACAGGGCCTACCTAGGGAGCTTGCTGATGCCCGCTGATTCTGAGGTCAGCTAGATCTCAGAGTCCAGTGGGAGTTGGTTGCTGAGCTAACTACGGCCTGATGTTTGGACCAAAGAGCAAGCGCCGGCAGACCCCAAGGCTCTAAATCAAACTGAGGCGGGCCCTTCCGAGACCTAAACCATGTTCCTTCCACCAGCTTGATTTCTTCTCAAAATATATCACGGGATTAAAATCATGTATGAGAGATTGCGCAGTTCCACTTCCTAGCTGACTGGGTGCTTGGTGAGTGAAGAAGGAATCAATTCATTGCTAAACTACTGGTCAATCAATGAACAGTCTAACCAAAGGAAGATGTAGTCTTTTTGTTGTACTACAAACATCAAAGTGATGTGGGTACAAACTGAGCAATGCAATGCTAGACCCTGGCGCACTATAAGCAATACAGCATGTGACTGAGGGAGAGGGGGGTTTTCTTTTGTTCTAGGCACACTGTCTCTAGAAAGGCAGATTCAGATCATGGAATTCCTTAATTCTATAATGAATACTGACTAAAAAGAATGTAATGAGTGTGGCCAGGAGGCACAATAGGGACTGGGGCATTCTGGATGGCTTATAACATAGGAACTATCTCTAGTCTAGGGACATCTGGCTTAGCAAAGAAGGAAGATGGGGCAGGGAATCTGGGGGGCTGGGCTCAATCATTAGGACTAATTCTCAGGATCTTGAGAAGGAAGACCTAGGGCCATAGATAGGCTTTGGAGGAGGAGAGGTGGGTGTGTCATAGAGGAATCAATGTCCTAATCAGCCTCTCTGTGCTACATTCTGTCCACTGCAAGGGTTACTGCCCAGAGGATGTGTGGTCCCCTTCCAGGTCTTTGAACCTTAAGCTTATATGCAGTTAGTGTCTCTGAACTGCTTCAGAAAGTACAGGGAACTGGCCACTTTGGCGAGGCATACATGGCATTTTATAGATTGGGGTTACTCAAATGTCATCGGGTGCCATCTGTTCCTAGGTTAGTTGCATAGACTTAAAAAGCAGTCCTGGCAAAAGCTTTTGCAGATGAGCTTGCTTGAACTTGTCTAGGACTAGGAGCGTGCTGTCTTAGAGAAGTACTGGCTCCGGGCGGCAACTAAAGCATGAGAACCTCTGACTCTGAGTTTATTTACCTATGAGCTAGGGCTGAAACAAACTTTTTGTCCCCTTCAAAACTAAGGCTGGGTTGGGCCTGGCGGCGCACACCTATAATCCCAGCATTTGGGAGGCTGAAGCAGGAGGATTGATGTGAGTTTGAGACCATCCTGGGCTACAAAAGTGAGCTCAAGGCCAGCCTGAACTGCATAGCGAGACCCTGTCTCAAAAGAACCAAAAAAATGTAGGTGACAGCAAACGAGGTAACAGACGTTGTACAACAGTTTTTGAAACGACTGTGATGAAGGACTAGGTGTTTTTTTTATTTCATTAATCATGAGCAACTATTTTATAATATGCAATAAACATGAACTATTAGAAAAATACAATGCTGTAACAATATCAAATTAGTAAAAAAAATTAAAGGTTTTTCTTTTCTTTTTTCTTGTGTTTTAGGGAAGGGTGTACAGGGTGTTCAGGGTCTCACTACTAAATCAGACACATAGTGATCCGCCTGCTTACAGCCTCCCGAGAGTTGGGATTATAGGCACACACTACTACTCCCAGTCTCAATTGCACCCTGGGGGCAGGGCTGGACAGCAGGCCCAGGCCTAGGGATCTCAATTGCACCCTGGGGGCAGGGCTGGACAGCAGGCCCAGGCCTAGGGATCAGAACCCCTGACCCCTGTGCCGCCTGCTTAAATGTATACTCTTTTTTTTTTTTTTTTTTTATGGCCGGCTCATCCTGCCTGAGGGTGGCACTGGTTTACCAAAATGTGATGCCAGGGATCAAACCGTAGTCCCTGCAGTTGCCTAAGCTTGCCTAAAGCAGGCGCTTTAGACCACTGAGCCATCTCACCAGCCCTAAATGTCTACACTTGGCTTTTGCCCCCATCTTTTTTTTTTGTAATGCATTTGGTTGTTACAGGGTCTTGTGGTGGTCGTACTGCTCTCAACCTCTCCACTGCTGGGATTACAGTGTGCACTACTACACCCAGATTCTGGCCAGCTCAGTTTGGCCTGGGGGCGGGGCTGACCTAATGTGGTGCCAGGGATTGAACCACGGTCCCTACAGTTGCCTAACTTTGCCTAAGCAGGCACATTACTCTGCTGCGCTATCTTGCCAGCCCTATCTAGTTTATTTCAGTAACAACTCTAGCTAATGGGCCTTACTTTTGAGCAGCTCTACTTAAAATACCCAAGTTTCAAAAATAGCACTGCTTTAAAACATTTTAAAATAAGATCACAATTATAAGACTACTAAAACTCCACTGAAAAGATAGCAGAACTCAAAATGATGTTTAGCACTAAAAAGTCTGTTTCTCTTTCGATAACCAAATGGGTTTAATGATATTTATTGGGTTTAATGATATTTATTGAGTCCATTTACAGTAATAGCAAGGAAGTTCCACAATTATGAAACGGGCCCAAGTCTCCCAATCTGTTAGGTGGATTCCAACCTTTCCAGACAGTGACACAGCATTGGCAGTCAATCTTATTTGAAATCCTTTCACCAGCAGAAAGTTTGAGTTGACTTAGTGTCTGATAAAACAATGAAAAATACAGAGACTTGTTGCTGAGCAACACCACTGAGAAGTTCTTATCATTGATTTTAAGTCTAACTGATTAGTTGGAGGCGTATGAAAACTTCCAGAGACAATGCAATGCTCAGGACACAAGAGACATTGTTTCTATGAAGTACAGAGTTAACTCAACAAAATAACACTTCCTACTTGGGAAAAACTGACCTAGATTCCCTGACGTATAAGCTGAAACAAAGTGGGCAGGCTGAGCTCTTGGGAGCTCTCTAGGAGAGCAGAGGAGTGCTGGAGGAAGATGGGGAGAGAGCTGGGTGGTGGGACAGCAAAACTCTGCATTCTGTGACAGTTACAACTTTCACTTTGGGCTGTATGAGCTGTAGGGATATACTCCAGGCATTCCCAAATGCCTTCCAAAGTCGAATGGTCAGGGGTAGGCCTACCAAAGGGGCTTCCTTTTTAAAAGAAGGTGCAGAGCTGAGAGTGTTGGTGCACACCTAGAATCCCAGCTCCCTGAGAAGCTGAAGCAGGAGGCTCACAAGTTTGAAGCAACTTAAGAGACTTTACTTTAAAATTAAAAAAAAAAAATTGAAGCTGAAGACATACATTAGTTCTACAGTAGGGTATTGCTTAGCATGCTCAGTGTCTTGGATTCCATCCCTAGAACCCCAAAACAAAGAAGATGCAAAAATGGACTCTTATCCATGCAGTCCCTCCCCTCCATATGCATTTCATGACATGGAAAAGTAGGGTTAAGAATTAAGAAGCCACAGTCAAATAGCCATTCAGGAGCCACAGTACTACATCCAAAATGTGGGAATTATACTACTACTTTCTGGGTTAAGTAATTCACTGTGAAAAGCCTGAGGAATTGACGTGCAGTATTGGGAATGTGGATGATAATCAATAAATGGCTCTTATGTGAATACACCTAGGTGCTACAGCTCACTCGGGGCCTATGCAAACATGTGCCCAATGCCGAACTTCAGGGTAAGGCACTCTCAGGGAAAGAAATATATACAGTTGAAATAATTTACAAGAATATAAGCTCGCATTACTCAATGAGCTTGGCATGAGTTTAAAGCATTAAATGGCCCTCGCCAGATGCTTCTTGTTTTCAGTTGCTTTCCTGTCAGCAGGCCTCTCCTGACCAATCTCCCTTCCCTTCCACTAGGCAAAACGGCTCTTTCAACTCCCTCTGTCCCTGTGGGTTTGGGGTCTTCTGTTGACTGGGTTCCAAACCACTCTCTCCAGCCTCCAATCACAACAGGCCCCTCCTCACATCTTGCAGAGAAACCCTTGCGTCAACCTTTTGATCTGGGTGCTCTCCACAGGAAGTCTTTAGACTAGTTTCTCTCATGATTCTGGGAATTTTGTCTCCCAGGGAGTCGATTACTCTGAATGGGATTCACCATCTTGTTTAGCACAAAATGAGTTTCTTTTCTGTCTCAATCCAAAATTTCACTGGAAACTTTTTATTTTTCTGACTTTCTAAAATTTAGGGTGACACTCTTCTGCTTTCAGTAGCTCATAAAACTCCCATAAGGAACTCCACACCACTTACCTCACAGCCCTGCCTGATGCCCCAAAGTGAATCTTTGAGAGATTATTTCTTCCAGAAAAATCTAGTCACATTTTGCCTGAGCAGCAACACATCTGCATTTTGTTTTTCACTGCTGTAACCAACTAATTTTCCCATATCTACCAGGGCCCAAACATTTTTTTTTTAAAGCCACAATACTATGCAGCTTCGTATATACTCTGGGCTTGGATTGACTGAGAATATTTTTTCTCCCAGAAATGTCTCTGTCTTAGTTAATCTTCTCTCGTTGATGGGACAAATACCCGACACTCAAAATGAGGGGAGGAAGGGTTTATTTAGCTCACAGTTACTGGAGGTTTCAGTCCTTATTCAGCTGGCTCCAAGGCAGAATGGCACATGGCAGAGGGCAACCTTTCATGGTAGCAGCTAAAAGCAAGCGTACAAGAGAGATAGCAGCATCTCAAGCGGCTAACTTCTCTTTCTCCTTACGTGGAAATGTAAATCACCTGCCCCAGGAGAGGCGCAGTACCCATTTTTATAATAATCAATTATAAATTCCAGAAGTCACCCCCAGGACTGCATGAGGCTTTGGCGGGACACCTATACACCAACCATAACAGTCTCCATTGCATTTTGTCTTTGGCATAAGCTATCAATGAATTAGTATTATCTATTTCGATTTGAACATTGAAGAAATTGAACCTGGTAAGACTGCTTAGGTATTTTTCACTTTAAAATTCGTTCTCACAGGAAGGAGTTCGCATGGTAGATGTTATTAGCTCTAGGCCAGAGCTCTTCAGACCGTGGTTTCTAGGCCTGGCTTTCTAACCAGTTCTGTGACTGTAGTCACTTCACTACTCTTACCTTCAGCTCTTGTCCTTAGGATGAGACTAGATCCCTTGTTGTGTCCCTATCAACCCTAACCCTTGGGACTCTTTTGAAGACATTTTCAATGGTAAATACCAGGTAGAAAACCACATTCAGTATAGTGCTGTGTGAGGTAGGCATGGGACCCCTGGTGTCACCGCTGCCATCTTGAATGCCTCCTTCACCCCCACCCCGACATTCATAGCTGACTCACTGTATTCAGCACTTGCGTGCATGGTTCTGCCTGTCTGCACTGCTGGGCATGGCAACCTAGCGAAGGAAACTCCATATTCTCCATATTCTCTCCATTTCTAAGAGAAGGACACTGAGGCACAGAGATGTCATTTGCCCAATGTCTCATAGCCATCTGGGGCTTCAGTCACTTGGGTCATGTTCAAGTGTGGAAGCAGGAGGTAAAGGTAGGTTATGTGGTAAAGAGACAATGCTGCCCTCTTGGACGTCACACAGAGCAAGTGACAGCTCCAACCAAAACACATCTCATATAGAACTCATCAGAACAAAAAGAGAGGAACAGGTTCTGTAACCAACAACGCAAAGCCCTGAGAAATTAGCTTACAAACATGCAGCTGGTCTATCCAACAGCTGAATTAAAATCCAGCTTCTGTCCTGGCTTCTCCATGGGGAATCCCAAACCTGATGACTCTCTCCCACTCCCTGCATATGGTGACATGGCACATCCAATCTGCTTGAGGGCGTTTTTCTCACACCAATGCCTTACTGGCTAACATTTCAAATATGGCTCATGTTTATGCATGACACCATGGTCCTCTTGAAGGGAGACTCTGGAAGCCAGTGGGCCCCACAGCAGGAGCAGGGACTTGCAGGTTGCAAAGCCTGTGAGTGGCTGTGAGTTGTTTTAGAGCCTTCAGTGCACTGGTATTTGTCTTCTTAGTTAAAGATGATCAGCTATTAGGTACTGTAAAGTCTTTTTTTCCCCAAGAATTTAAATGACTTAAATTATAATTTTATATAATGTGGTTCACATTGACTCATATTTCAATTTAAAAAGTGGTTTCATAGTGATCTTATTCCATACTTCTATACATACCTTTTTATAATTTAAATTTTTTTTTCAGAACTGGGGATTGAATTCAGGTCCTTCCCCTTGCCAGGCAAGCACTTACTCTGAGCTATCTCCCCGGCCCCATAAATTTTTTTTAAGAGAATAAAAAGTGGTAAAAAAAAATTGAAATAATACAGAATTGGGCTGGCCAGATAACTCAGTGGACTAAAGTGCCTGATTAGGCAGAGCACAGCAGCCAGGGTTAGATTCCCAGTATGCTGGTGCCAGCCCAGCCACCAGGGCACACTGAGAAGGTGATTGAGACTGGACGTGCTGGTGCCCGCCTGTAATCCCAGCTCTTGGGAGGCTGAAAGCAGGATAACCACTGCAAGTCTGATCTGTGTAGTGAGACCCTACTGACCCTGTAGACCCTGTACCAAATATGTATATATAAAAAAAGATATAGAATTTTGCTAACCAAAATGATAGAAATTCAACAATGGTTGTTATATTGTATATTGTTGTCTTCAAATTAGTTGTTCAGATTATCATATATGAGCATGCAAAATTGGTGACAAAAATTGGCAAAAAAAAATCAAAAAGAAAAAAAATTGAGCATTAACTGTTCCTTTCAATAGACCAGTAGCAAGCAGCATGAATAAAATATAACTGAAATGAGGTTAGATGTGTTTTTAAAAGTTTTCTCTGAAAAGAAATATGAGCTCTGTCCACAGTAAGTCTTCCCTCTAGCAGGTGTGTTCAGCAAGCCCTGCGCCGGGGACAATAAAGCCACTGGCAGAGGACCCGACCATGCTCAGATACTTGCTAGAAGAAAGCAGGAAGAGTTGGGAAAACACATGTGATATTCCCACAAAATCTGTCGGAATTTCTGTTTTACTCCTGATACATGACAAATAATGAGCTGGAATGTGGTGCGGTGGCAGCGTGTTCGCCTAGCGCACACGAAGTCCTGGCTTTGGGCCCAGCACTGAAAAAAGAAAAAGAAAAAAAAGGAAAAGCAAAGAATGTCCGAGAACCCTGAAAACAACTCAGATTCAGGTTAAATTAAAACTCACTACTACTAATAAAAATTAATATTTACCAAACTGAGCATTTCCCATGTTCTGGTACATAGCACCTAAACATTGTACACAGATGTCTGTCGAGCCTTTTGTCTTTAAAGTAGGTACTATTACTCTTCAAACTTTACTAACATTCTTAATCATTTGCTGAAAGTTTTACAGTCAGCAAATGGTGAGGCTCGGTTTCCAGCTCACCTGGACTGATTCCAGGCTACCGTCAATATTCTCAACTTCCTTACGATTGGTGAAGAAGGAATAAACTGAGCTCATGATGCTGTAGGAAACTGCAGCTTGACTGAGAGAAACATGATGTGGAGTTTTTTCTCAGAGCACATGATCAAATCATTTCTTTTTTTTTTTGGGACCGGGGTTCGAACTCACGACCTTGCACTTGCCCAGCAGGCACTTGTGCCTCGGAGCTATCTCCCCAGCCCCTATCAAATCATTTCTTCAGCTAGAATACATGGAAGATATGAACAAGGTCTTGGCTTCTGTGGAGGATCGCAGACGCCTCCACACAGCTCTGAGAATTTCTGTGGAAGTCAGCGTCACTGAGACATGATGCAACACCAAAGTTTAATGAAAACTTACTTCACCAGACTAATATTTGAAGTCACCAGACTTCGAATATTAGGAAGTAAGACATTTACTTTTGCCTAGGAGCTCACATTTCTTTAAATCATGCTCTTAGTTATATAACTTATTTAAACTAGTCCCTGCCTGAGCTAGATTGGTGAGATGAGCTTTAGGAGGCTTAGATTCAATAGCCTCCAACATCACAAGCTTCACTGGTGGCCCACTGCAATTGCAAAACCTTTGGCTGTCTATGTATCTGCTTTCTCTTAGTC
>PVJA010048448.1:0-14198 GCA_004027025.1 Myocastor coypus
GGTTCAAACTCATGACCTTGCACTTGCCAGGCAGGCACTTGTGCCACGGTGCTATCTCCCTGGCCCCTGTTTGTTTATTTTTTATGGCCAGCTCAGCCTGCCTTGAGGGCAGGGCTGGTGCAGCATGTGGTGCCAGGGATCGAACCACGGTCCCTGCAGTTGCCTAAGCTTTCCTAAGCAGGCGCTTTAGACCACTGAGCCATCCTGCCAGGCCTTTTTTTTAAGAATTTATTTTAGCCAGGTGTGGTGGCGCACGCCTGTAATCCCAGCACTTGGAAGGCTGAGACAGGAGGATCGGTGTGAGTTGGAGACCAGCCTGGGCTACAAAAGTGAGCTCAAGGCCAGCCTGAACTGCATAGCAAGACCCTGTCTCAAAAAGACCAAAAAAAAAAAAAAAAGAATTTATTTTATTTTTCTTCTTTCAGAACTTTTGTTTATTCATTTAAATTTTTAGAAATTTTATTTATTTACATTATGGCCGGCTCAGCCTGCCTGGGGGTGGGGCTGGTGCAGCATGTGGTGCCAGGGATTGAACCCCGGTCCCTGTGGTGCCTAAGCAGGCACTTTAGACTGCTGAGCCATCTCACCAGCCCCTGTTGTTATTATTTAGGGAAGGGTCTACAACAGCGGTTCTCAACCTGTGGGTCAAGACCCCGGTGGGGGTCGAATAACCAAAACACAGGGGTCACCTAAAGCCATCGGAAAATACATATTTAAACCCATGCTATGCCATGGTGAAATGTTATTTATTGGAATTAGTAATAAATATTTCTCAACATATAATTAAACATTGTTTTTGTGATTAATCATGTTTAAATTTATGTTTGATTTGTACCAATGAGAATACATAATACATATCAGGTATTTATATTCCAAATCATAACTGTAGCAAAATTACAGTTTTGAAGTAGCCACTAAAATTATTTTTTGGTTTGGGGTCACCGCAACATGAGGAACTGTATTGCGGGGTCACAGCATTAGAAAGGTTGAGAACCACTGGTCTACAGGGTGTTCAGGGTCTCACTACTAGATCGGACTCGTAGAGATCCACCTGTTGACAGCCTCCCAAGAGCTGGGATTACAGGAGAGCGCCACTAGGCCCAATCTCACTTGCCGTCTCAGCGTGCCCAGGGGGCAGGGCTGGCACAGCAGGCCCAGGGATCAAACCCCTGGCCCCTGTGCCTGCTTTCAGGTACTTTAATCCGCTGAGGTATTTGGCCCGCCCTTGTCTCTGCACTTTATAAATAAGATGTAGGCTACCAGAGGCTCAGTACTGGAAAAGAAAAGAAAAAAAAGTGTTCTGAGCTTTGAGCTTGAGCTCACTGTGCAGCATAGCCTGGCCCTGAACTTGAGATCCTCCTGCCTCAGCCTCTGGAGCGCTGGGATTACAGGCACGTACTACCACGCTCCTGCCTGCATCTCTGTCCTCCCCCACCTAGGTGAAAACACTGCCCCTGCCCTTCCCTCCCTGGGCTTGGATAAGCTTTGGCCCTGGAAGCTGTCCTGGGTGGGTGCCGTGCAGCTGTGCAGCTGTGGGCCTCCCCCACTAGATGTCAGTAGCAGCCTTCCCCATGACATTCAAAAGTCCCCAGCCAGTGCCACAGCCCCGAGCAAGATTTCCAACCCCAGTTCCACTCGGAGCCATGCCCTGCCTACCTTGTTCTACAGTTTTTTTTGTCCCTGTTGTCCTTGTCCCCTGCTTGGCTGGGAACCTCCTCTGCCCTGGCTGTTTCTGTATTGTTTAATACAAGGCCCTGGGCCACGAAGCCCATTTCAGAGACGGAAAAACTGAAGTCCAGACAGGGGCCAGCACAGCTTGGCCAGGTCATCCATCCCTGAGGGAGCGGAACTTGGTCAGAACTCCTGGAATTTTAGCTGCGAGACAACACGGGTCCTTTGCGCATGTCTTCTTCTGGCCCTCTGAGTGTTGTCCCCTTCCTTAGGAAGTCAGCCCCAGCCCGCCGCTGAGCTCCTCACCACTTCCCTTCCCATTTCCTCCCCCCCAGCTCCCATTTCTGCCGCAGGACCTTTGCACCGGCTGCTGCCACTCCAGCTGGCATCCTCTCTCAGCAGATCCGTACATAGCGTCCCCACTTCCGTTTATTTAGGTCTCTGCTCAAATGTCACCTCAGGGAAGCCTTGCCTGACCTCAGGCTCCCTCTGTTCCTCATAGCCCACATGTCACCAGCTATAATTACCGATGGTTTTATCTTCACTGCTATTTCTGCTTCACCCACTAGGCTGCGCGTCCCAGGCAGCAGGACTGGCTCTATGAAATTCTGAGCTGCAGCCGGTCTCAAGTGTGTGTCCATATGATGGGTGGTCCTGTGACAGGTGAGGAAACTTAGAGGCTTGGCAGGGAAAACCACAGCACAAGAAAAGGGCAAAGGAATAGAAACCCTGAGGACAGGTGCACCCTTGCCTGCCATCCCAGCCCTTGCAGAGGCTGAGGCAGGACTGCAAGTTTGTGCCAAGTTTGGGCAGCTTAGTGACTTTAGCAAGATCCTGTCTCAAAATGAAAAATATAAAGGTTGGGGGATGAAGCTCTGAGTGAAGGCCTTGGGGTTCAACCCCAGGCCTGTAGGGCACAAAAATCCTGTCCTTGCCCTGCCGAGCTGTGGAGCCCCTGGCCAAGGCCTCCACTTCTCCTGCCACAGAGGCTCTGCAGCCAGGCCCTAGCCAAGCTGGGCTGGATGAGCAACTCACGGCCATTTCCCTCTGCTGTCGTCATGGGTGGAAATGCTGTCCTGAGCCAGCGCCCTGGTGCCAGGGCACAGGCAGCCCTGCAGCCCTGCGGGGTGGGGCTGCTTCTTTTCCAGCCTGGTGTCACTGATGAAGAAAGAGCGGCTCAGAGAGGGGGGCGGCCTGGTTCTGGATCACACAGCAAGGCAGCGAGCCAGGCTGTGGTGTGACTCTTATGCCCTGCTTGGGACTGGAGGAGAGTTCTGTTTGTAGGTCCTGGGAGTGCAGGGTGGGCAGTGGGGCTCACACTGAACTCGGTCCACATAGCTCCTTTTCCCTCACTTATTTATTTATACATGCTGTCCTGGAGAATCAAACTCGGGTCCCTGTATTTGCCACACAGGTGCTTATACCACTGAGCCATCTTCCCGGCCCCATTTTGTTTTGTTGAGACAGGGTCTGCCTAGGTAGTTCAGCTGCCCTCCAACTGGAGGTGATCTTCCTGCCACAGCCTCGGAGGGCTGGGCCCACAGGCATGTGCCACCGCTCTCAGAACCGTTTTTAAATCCTATCTCTGCCCTTCCCGGCCGTGTGACCTTGTACACGTCCCTTCGCCTCTGTCTTCTGGGTAGGAGTGGGGCGACAAGGACGCTTGCAGTGACGCGCGGGCGGGTGCGAACACGCGCAGGCGGGACTTGAACTTCTCACGCACAACTTCCCAGCCCAGCTCCTGCGAGTCTGCCAGGTGGCGCTGAGGACAGCGCTCGGGTCCCAACCCGGGGAGCGCAAGTCCCCCACCCACCCCCGCGCGGCCTGCAGTCAGCCGGCCTGGCGTCCGCAAACGCAGTCGCTCGATATGCATGAAATAATAATACAGTGTGCGAGGCCAGGGCCGGCGCCGGGCAGGTGACGATCCGGAGCGAACGCGGGCTGTCACTTCCTCTTTGCCCAGCAGGGCGCGCACGAGACCCGCTCGCAACCCGCGGGCTGAGAGCGGCACAGGGGACAGGGGCGGGGGAGGACCCAAGGGAAGACGAAGACCACCTGCTAGAGACGAACAGCACCTGGCTTTTCTGCCTGCCCCGGGGGTCACTGCCCGGGGAGGGGAGGGTTTGGGCCCCACCGAGAGGGGTAGGCGCGCACGGGGCCGCCCCCAACCAGGTAGCCCTCTTTCCCCTCCAGGCCCTCCTCTTCCATCTGTTTCTTGGCAGCTAGTGACTCAGCCCTGCGGGGCGTGCCAGGATTACGGCCTCCTGCACCCCCAGTTTGGGCTGGAGGTGCCTGTGAGGTGGGCCAGGGTCCCCTCTCTGGGAGGCTTCAGGGCTCAAGTGTAGCAGTCTGGCTGCACCCACTTCCTGGGGGCTGGACAGACTCCAGGGTGGGGAGCTGCTCCAGAGTATCCTCTTTCTGGAGAAATGTGGGTCCCTGTAGGAGGCCCTGGGGGTCCTCTAGCTCCTACTCAGGGGACAGGCACAGGACTCTCCGTCCACCCAGCCAGAAAACCACACACTCCCAGAGAAGCAGAACCCCAGGCCCGGGAAGAGCTTCCTGCTTTAATCCCCTGGGGAGATGTGGTGTCCACGGGCATCCTGGGAGCTAAGCTGACCCACACTTGTCAGGTTAAGTCCTTCACACAAATCCGAGCTTGAAGAACTCTCAGACTGACCAGCAGGCCCACGCTGACTATAGCTCCGCTCCCCTGCCAAGCGCCAGAGGCCCAGAGAGGACAGGATGCTTAGGAAAAGCCACACAGGTGCCAGGCAGTGTGACCTAGAATCTCAGCTCTGCCATTTCTGAGTGTATGAGCAGGATGTGTGTGTGTGTGTGTGTGCGCGCACGCGTGCGCGCGCATGTACATGTGCACATGTTTGCCTCTCTGGGCTTCAGCTTCCTCATCTGTCCAGCCAGGATACCTTACAGAGCACCTGCAAAGTCCCTGGCACGGAGCCTGAGACAAAGCCATGAAGAGACAGATGTTACTGAAATAATTATGATGATCATTACTCGGCCCCTGTCCCTTGAGAGCCGCCACTGTGGAGACCAGGGTAGAGGAAATCCCTAGGGCCTTAAAAGGGAATGGAGCTTGCTGTCCCCCTCTCCCCCCTCCACGGGACAGTGGCTTGAGCCTGTTTGGCTGCCTGCCCCAGGTCCTGGCATTTCCTGTTGATTTTAGCTTTGTTTTCCTTTGGCCCCTCTCTGGGTTCTCCTGGGAAATATCAGACTGCGTGTGTTGGGTTGCTGTCACTTGTTTTATAGGGGTTGGTGGCAGGAATGCTAGGGCAGAAGAGAATGGTGGAGGTGGCTGGTGGAAGTCCCCAGAGGGACCTAGGAAGAAAAGGATCACAGCTTAAAGTCACACTTGGGAACTCTGGTATTGAGAAACTCAAATCTGAGTAATTTCCCAAGCGGTGTGGGTGAGTTAAGGTGTCTGTCACTCTCATTATTGGGACATGGTGCTGGGGCAATAGCTCTGTAGCACTAGTGCCTGCCTGGAAAGTGTAAGGTCATGAGTTCGAACCTCAGTCTCACCAAAAAAAAAAAAAAAAAAAAAAAAAGTCAGCACTGAGACAGTCACACCCTGGGGCACCACCAGGCTAGGAATGCCAGGTGGTGAGGGGACACCCCTTTTTAGGGCATCCCAGGCGGGCAACAAGGGCGGTCCCCAAGTCGGGGCTCTGACCTCATATATGCACAGGTCAGAGGAGAACATAGACACTTTTTCCAGGCACACTGTCACACTCAGCCTGTCCCTCGAACACAGACACCGACCACCTCACAGTCACTGTCCTGGAGCACACACACTTGGCCACACTGACTGTTCCTCGAAGGCACACAGACACAGCACCCTTGGAGCACACACGGCGAGTGCTCACTGTCACCATCACCGCTGCTCCAGAAGCACACAGGGCTTTGCAACCATCACCCTCCTGAAATGCACACTGCCACCACATCACAGCTAGACTCTCCTAGTCATGTTGTCCCTGTCCCAGTCCCAGGAGTATAGACAGTCACTCTGACAAAGCGCTGTGTTCCTGGAACACACAGTCCCTGTCACAGTCACTGTGTCCCATGAGGATACAGTCAACCTATGGCAGTCACGGCATAGCACAGCAGTGTTGTCACAATCGCTGTGCCTGGAGATTGTAACTCCCCATAGCTACCATGTCACAGCCACAGTGACCTGGAAGCACAAAGGGACCCCATCACCTTCATGAGACCCCAGCAGTCCGGAGAGAGCACACTGCCAAGGCAGCGTCACTGGGACAAACTGAAGTCAGTGGCAGGATGTCCTCAGAGCCGCTGGACTCGGGCATCCCCACCCTGTCCCTTGAAGAAGCAGAGACTCGGTCGCCCTGCTCTGGAGCTGTGTGTCCCAGGCACTGTCCCCTGCTTCTGCACCCAGCTCCTGCCCTGAGAGCAACAACACCCTAACACAGGCAAGAGCCCTGTCTCCATTTTCTGCCCCTCCCGCTGCACGACGAGTCACCAGGGGTCCTCACAGAAGCAGCTACTCCTCAGAAGGACCCTGAGTGTTCAGTGGCCAGCAGAATGTGGTCCCAGCAGAAGTCCCCTGGCATAGTGCCAGGAAACCCCAAACAGGAAAGTTAGCCCTCAGTACTGTGCCCCTGGGAAAGTCCCTCCAGGTAAGCGCAGGGGCTAGCCACTGACCTGCACCATCACCACCTACGTTCCGCGAAGCTGTGGCCCCTTCTCCAGCCCAGACCCTGTTAACCCCTCATGCGGCGGACACCCCTTAGTTCGGCACAGGCTGGCTTTAATAGTTGCACACTTAGAGACCCCTGTCCTCTACACCCCTGCAGCCGAACTCCCCTCTGCACCTCTGCCAGTCAGTCACACTGACCCCACCCGCGTCACAGCGCCCCCTGCGGTCGGCGGGACGCTCTGCGCCCTCCCTGCGCGCCCTGGCGCCCCGCGCGCTTCCGCCGCCCCAAGTCTCACCGCCTGCTGCTGCCTCCGCCCGCGCTGCCGCTGGTTGTACCAGTGCCATGGAAGGACGAAGGCCAGGACATGCGGGTCGTGCGCAGGCCGGGCCGGTCGCTGGTGTCCACGGCGTCGGCACGTTCTATGGGCCGGTGTGGTGGCCGCTCGGGCTCCGAGCGCTCCGCGCTGTCGGAGTAGCCGCGCTGCTGGATACGGATCGGGGTCCGCGGCTGCCGCCACAGGTGCTGGGGGGGCGGCTTGAGGGTGGCTTGGCCCTCCCGGGGCCCGGGGAGAGATAGCGACAGGCTCCTCTCTGAAGTGGCGGCCGGGGGCTCCATAGCGCCGGTCCCCCTAACCTGCGCCCTGGGGGGTGGCCCCGGCCTTTACAGGCTGCACTACACTCAGCTGCGCGCCAGTCGGCGAGCCCGGAGCCCCGCGGGTGCGCCCGGCCTCAGTGGGGCCATGGCACCCTGGGGACAGACCCGGGGGCGCCGCGGGCCGATCGCCCCCGGGCCGGGCGCCTTGGCTTCCTGTCGGCTCCTGCTCCGAGCCTGGCTGCGCTCTCCGCGTTCGGCGCCAGCCCCGACTCCCCCGCCCCGTCCCGCCCCTCCCTGCCCCCCGCCCGCCGCGCCTGTCAGCGCCGCCCCTCTCCTCCTCCGTCCCGGCCAGTGGGGGGCAGTCACCCAAGGGGGGGGGGGCCCTTGCCACCCACGCAGAGCCCTGCTCCCGGCGGGGAGGGAGCACCGGTACTCAGCTCTCTCCGGAGCGCCCAGCCTCACAGCACCGCGCACGGGCGCGAAGGAGTTAAACGGTTAATCTGCTCGGCCGGGAGACACCCGACTGGTCGCCGAAGCCTTAGTCAGTCTGTCCATCACGGTGGAGGCGGAGCCAGGTGCTGGCGTGTCCCCGCAGATACCCCGCGGCCGGGGAAATCTCCTGAGGAGGGGTCCCGGTGACACGCGCGCCGTGCCAGCGGCGGGCTGTGGCGGGGTCCGAGGATCGCGGGGCGGCGGGGCGGAGGATGGCGACGGTGGCGCCCGGGGCGGGCTGTGCGCGCACGTGGCACCTTCCGAGGGCTGTCTGTTTTCGATGTTGGATGGAAATGTGTGTGCGCACGTGGTTGGCTGCGCCTGTCTGCCTGTTTCTCTGTTTTACCGTGTGTGTGTGTGTGTGTGTGTGTGTGTGTGTGTATCTGTGTCTGGGGGTGAGAGCTGCAGGCGCACGTGCGGCGACTGCTGGGGGGGGGCCGCGCGCGTCTCCGGGGTCGGTGCCGGGGGTTTGGGGGCCGCGCTCTGTGTTCCCACACGCGTGCCTGCGCACTGGGTTTAGTACGTGCTCGCAGAGTTGCGCCCCCTCCCTCGTCTGGCTGTAGTGTCAGAGGGTATCTGCGTGGGTTGATCTACGTTGGGGTCTCTTTGGGTCGTCTCTGGGGTGTCTCCCTTCGGTTCCAGTGCAGCTGTAGGAGGACGCCCTGTGGCGGATACTGCGGCTGCCCGCCCACCGCTCCATGTATAGCTGTCTCTTCTAAGCCTCATTTGAAGGTAAACTGAGGCAGGTCTCAGCGGCCTCGGGGCACACCGACGTGCCCTTTTCAGGAGAGTAAACAGCCGAGCCTCCTCCCCACGTCCCCCGCCGGCAGAAACCCCCTTCCGGCACCTAAATCCGGAGTCGCCGTGACTCACGCTCCCGCCTCCCCCAGCGCCGCGCCGAGCGAGCAAAGAACGAGGGGGATTCGAGCGCGCCCCATCCCCCAAGCCGCGGCGGGCTGCAGAGTAGGGGTGGTCATGCCCCCGTAGCCCCCAAAGCGCTCCCTGCTCAGACCTGAGCGGCAGACGTGAGACCGCTCAGGTCTGCTCTCAGAGGGCCAGCCCCGCACCCCCGTGCGGCCCCTCTCTCCGGCTCCCTGGAGCAGGCCGTGCTGTCTGCCACTGCCCTTCCCCCGGGCTGTTCTCTTTATGGAAAAAAAAAAAAAAAAGAAAAGAAAACCTTCCCGCTTCCAACCTCCACAACCACTTTTCTCCAAGCCGGAGGGGGCTCCTGGCGTAGGCGAAGGCAGAGCAAGCGCTGCCCCACACACACACACGCAGCAGCAGCCGCGGGGTATCCCAGCGGCCAACAGCGTGACCTTCCCTTCCCCCAAGGCTTCTAAGGTATCTCCAAGGCCGCAGGGCTTCCCTTGGTTGTTTGAGGGTCCCTAGGGGGGCTTTATTTTGCAAAGCTCAGGCCCTGATCGGCCGGAGCTGTGGCTGGGGGATGGGTTTGGGAGGGACGTCACGGAAGGAATGGACAGGGAGGAGGCAGTGGGCCAGGGCTGTCATTTGGAACTGAGACTGGAGTCTCGAGATGGATCTGGCTGGACTTGAACCAAACAGAAGCTAGAGGGATGGGGGAAGGGCACAGGGAGGAATGACAGTCACTTCTCACCCCACCCGGAAGTGGGCCTTGTATTTGGACCAAAGGTAGATCCTGGTTTTCACCTTTTGAGTCACTAGGTGGACGGAGTAAGAGGAACGACACTGTCATTGGGGACCACAGAGAGTGGTGGTCTAGACAGGACATTGGCCGACCAGCCGTCAAGACCAGCTCCATTGTTTCTTTTCTACTCATGGGGGGGGGGCAAGGGGGAATGCACCAGAAGGACCCCAGATTTCTGTAAGGCACCTTGCTGACCCAGGCAGTTTGGGAAGATGGAAAAGGAAGCTCCCAGAAGGAGGCTTCAAAGCCTCTTGGATTAGAGGGGGAAGGGACGTTACATTCTACTTGCGCAAAACAGGGAGCCCAGAGCTGCCCCAGGAGTGCTGGCTGGTCCCTGCCCAGCTGGCCCTGAGCCTCCCCAGCTTCCCAGCCTGGTTCCCCTCCTACCTGTTGGCTTCTGCCCTGGTGATGGAAATCCGAGGTGTGATCAGCAGTGGCAGTGTGGTGGGCCGTAGGGTCACAGGGACACGGGGGTCCCAGGGCCCAGGATGGGCCCAGCCCAGGCCGGGACCAGTTGAGAGGCGGCGAAGAGGGCGACGCAGGTCAGCCCCAAACGTGTTGGTGTGGCCAGCCTCCGGGGTCTCCCTGGGCCTCTGTGGAAAGACACGGGTGGGATGGGGCATGGCCTGGCCTGCAAAGACTGAACCCCTTCCCCAGGAACTCCCCCACGGATCTATCAGAGGAAGCAGCTAGCCCATGGGGGTAGGGTCTCTTCTTAGCCATCACATCCAATTGGCCCCCGCTCTTGTCCTTACTGTTAGTGGTCCCCTCCTTCCTATACATACGGGACACTCAAGATCTCACGCCACTGGCTCTCCACTTCCTGACCCCAAACCTCAAGGCTGAGACAAGAGAATCTTCTCAAGTTGGAGGCCAGTGTGAGCTACATAGCAAGACCCTGTCTCAAAATACTAAAACCCCCACTTGAGAAGCCCCACGAAGACAGTTGTGCTTGGCACCCCAAGGCTGATAGCCTTCTGACCTGGGTTGCAGAAGAGTGGAGTCATAGGGGATGGGGAGATAGTTCTGTGGCACAAGTGCCTGCCTGGCAAGAGCAAGGTTATGAGTTTGAACCCTGGTCCCGCCAAAAAAAAAAAGAGTGGAGTCAAAGAAACTGAGCCCACCCCCAAAAGTAGACACACCTCCTGGCCATTATTAGGAAATAGATTTGGTCACTAGAGGGCGCTGATCTCTGCTCCGCCCACTAAGTCTTTAACCCCGCCCAAAGAGGCATAAGCCCCACCCGCTATGGTCTCTGCCCCGCCTCCATTAAGGCCTGGCACCTCGCACCTCATCCCCGATCCCGGCCACAGACTGGGAACTGCGACTCCTCTTCATCCCGCCATCCTAGACTGTCCATGAGGTGGAGTTTGCGGAAGCCATGTTATCCCAGGCCAAGGCCACCTGCAGGATCAAGCGAAGGCATCCTCCATTAGGGGCTCCCCCTGTCGGCCTGTCTTGGAACCCGCCGCGCCCCTTGTCCATTGCCTCTCCCGGGGCGTGACGTCAGCAAGAGGCTGACGCACGGCCTGGCGGTGACGTGTATAGCCGTTGCCAGGACAACAGCTGACGCATGAAGGATCTCCGTGCAGTGTCAATGCCGGGTTCTGCCGCTGGGGGGCGAGTCGCACCAGCCCCCTCCTCCTCTCGGGGGCTTCCCCATGAGGGGATCCCACAGACAAGCCTGGGAGCTCCCAGAGCTGGCCGCGTGCTGCGCGTGGTCCGAGCCGGGGGCCGGAGGAAGCGTCTTCTCCGAGCTGTTGGGTTTTGGTGCCTAAACCCGAAATAGCTCGGCTGTGCGGGGGCCGGGCGCAGAGAGACGGCGGCGGCTCTGGGCACAGATGGAGACGCGCCGAGACAGACAGGGCCGGTGGAAATAGAAACAGCCAGGGACACAGACGCAGCCCGCCGATGGGCTCGCTCTGCGGCCGCCGCCACTCGTCTGGAAGCTTGTGGGAGGGACAGGCTGGCTCCTCTACCTTCGCCCCCACCCAGCCCTGAAGACTCTGGGAGTGCGGCTCTGGCCACTGATAAACTCTGAGCTTCAGGTCCCTATCTGTGAAGATGGCTCTGTAGCCCCTGTGAGAACGACAGGGGATGAAACCTGCTTGAATACGACGGTGTCTGGAAATCAGTACGTGTTTAATAAAATGCCACTAACCTTGGAGCCCTTCAGAGCCCACCAGCTCGTGTCCTTCCACGGCCGAGACCCCTGAAGGGGTCTCACTGTTACTTAGAGGAAAAGTCAGTTTTTGCAACACTTGGCCTACGCTGCTCTGCACGATGCGCCAGTCGCCTGGCTGCAGCTGCAGCTGTGCCGGGCAGCTCAGTGCCTTTGCACACGCTGTTCCCAACACGTGGAACTCCTCTGTCGAATCTCCACGGGTTCTTGACACCGCCTCCGGCTCCAGGCCCTGCCTGTGTGGCTCCTCACCTTGCCCTGTTCCTTCTATCTTTGCATGTCTATGTTTGGGAGGGAGATTAAACTCAGGGCCGTATATATATATGTATATATATATATATATATATATATATATATATATATATATATAATGGCTGGCTCAGCCTGCCCTGAGGCTAGGGCTAGCACAGCATGTGGTGCCGGGGATCGAACCTCAGTCCCTTCAGTTGCCTAAGCTTGCCTAAGCAGGCGTTTTAGACCTCTGAGCCATTTTGCCAGCCCCTAATGAGCTATATTGACAGCCTATTTATTTTAGGGTTTTTTGTTTGTTTTGAGACAGGCTCTTGATATGTAAACCCGGGCTGGCCTTGAACTCACAGATCCCCCTGCCTCATCCTCCCCAAAGGCTGGGATTACAGGTATGTTTCATCACGCACAACTTTTTCTTTTTTTAAAGTTTGAAACATAGTCTCCAAACCAGGAGTAATACCACACAACTGAAATGTCTGCTTCGTGTGATCTTCCTGGGTCAGATTCCCCAGGGCTGGGATGAGAGGCACATGCCCCTGCACCCAACTAGAAATTGTCGCAGAGTACTACCCCGCTGTGCTACAGGACACCAGAACACCTTCCTCCCAACTGTAGTTGTTTCTTTTTCTTGCATTATTGTGGTAGCTAGGACTTGTCTTCAATATCAGAAGTGAATCTCAGTGTAGGGCAAAGGGGTACCCATTTGTCGGTCCCCTTCCCCACAGCCCAGAGGATATGGGAGCAGGGAGGGGAGAGAACCACCCCATGTGCAGACTGATAGATTTGCTTAGGTAGAGAATGCGCTATAGCCTGCATGCCTACAACTCCAGCTACACAGTATGTCTGTAATCCCAGCACGTGGAAGGCTGGAGTAGGAAGATCACTGTGAGTCTGAGGCCAGCACGTGGAAGGCTGGAGTAGGAAGATCACTGTGAGTCTGAGGCCAGCTTGGGCTACAAAGTGAGTTCATAGCAAGCCTAAACAATGAGACTATATCCTTTTTTTTTTTTTTTTTTTTTTGCAGGACCGGGGTTCTAACTTACGAACTTGCACTTGCCAGGAAAGCACTTGTGCCATGGAGCTATCTCCCCAGGCCCTGAGACCATATACTTTTTTAATGAGACCATATTTTTTTTTAAATTAAAAATTACAGAAAAAAATATATATTAAATTTCAAGGTGGGAAAAAATAGAAACAAAGTAATAATAACGGTGCCAGGGAGATAGCTCAGTAGAATAAGTGCTTGCCTGGCAAGCGCAGATGCTGAGTTCAATCTCTAGTACCAAAAAAAAAAAGTTCAAGGTGGGGATATAGCTCAATGGTACAATGCCTTCCTTGCAAGCTCAAGGTCCTGAATTTGATTCCTGGTACCCCCTCAAAAATGTTCAAGGGCATCCTGGACAACTTAGTAAGGGCCTGTCACAAAATAAAACCTAAAAGGACTGGGAAATGTAGCTCAGTGGTAGAACATTTGCCTAGCATAGACCAGGCTCTGAATTCAGTCCCCAGCACAATAAAACCTACCACAAAACCCTGTCCAGGCTCCAGGCAAGTGCCCCAGCCTGTCTTGGCCTCAGCGTTCTCATCTGTAAGGTGGGTTTGCATTCGGACCCACTTGCAGGGGGCACTGTGAGGATGAAGGGTAAAAAGAAGCACCTCCTACAACATTCTGAGCACAGTGCCTGCGTCAGAGCAGGCACCCACGGAGGGGAAGTCACATCCCGAGAGGGACACATCGTCCTCACTGTTGCCAGTGTTTGGTCTCACGGTGTACTTCAAGGTAACCTTGAGCTCACTGTGAAGCCCAAGCTGGCCTTCAACCTGCTCTGATCTGCCTGCCTCGGCCTCCCAGAGCCTGGGACTGTGGGTGTTCAGCATACCTGCCTTACTCTTACCTTGTCTCCTATGACGCCATGGACGCACTTGAAGGACAACAGGCGCCCAGAGACCACCTCAGCTCCTCCCCCTCCCCCCAGACTCCTGCTGCTTCTCACATTTTAGAGAATAATCTGATCTCGGGGCCTTTGCACGTGCTCACCCCGTTGTCTGAAAATTGAGTTTCAAGTGTCTCATTCTCTTCCTACTCTTCTGAAGCTCTTTTTTCTTTTTCTTTTTGAGACTGGGTCTCACTATGCAGTTCAGGCTGGCTGCGAGCTCACTTTTGTAGCCCAGGCT
Source organism: Myocastor coypus (assembly GCA_004027025.1). Taxonomy (NCBI): domain Eukaryota; kingdom Metazoa; phylum Chordata; class Mammalia; order Rodentia; family Myocastoridae; genus Myocastor; species Myocastor coypus. The sequence goes on from PVJA010048448.1 coordinate 13,706, forward strand.
GGTCTTCATCTATTTCCCTTAAATTTATATTCTTTTTTCAAAAATTTATTTTCTTGTTTCAGAACTTTTTTGTTTTGTTTTGTTTTGTTTTGTTTTTGTTTTTCTTGTTTCAGAACTCCTGTCTATTTATTGTTTATTTTTATGGCTGGCTCAGCCTGCCCTGAGGGTAGGGCTGGTGCAGCATGTGGTGCCGGGGATCGAACCGTGGTCCCTGCAGCTGCCCAAGCTTTCCTAAGCAGGTGCTTTAGACCACTGAGCCATCCCGCTGGGCCCCTTGTTTCAGAACTTTTGTTTTGCTTATTTTTATGGCCAGCTCAGCCTGCCTTGAGGGCAGGACTGGAGCAGCATGTGGTGCTGGGGATCGAACCGCGGTCCCTGCAGCTGCCCAAGCTTTCCTAAGCAGGCGCTTTAGACCACTGAGCCATCCTGCCTGGCCCCTAAATTTATATTCTTTTTTTTTTTTTTTTTTTTTTTTTTTTTTTTTTTTTTTTTT
>PVJA010048449.1:0-14199 GCA_004027025.1 Myocastor coypus
CAAAAAAAAAAAAAAAAAAAAAAAAAAAAAAAAAAGGAAAAGGAGCCCATTCTTCTCTGGGAGGGCTGGTGAGTGAGTTCCTAGAGTACCAACAGAATGGGATCTGCTTTGTCTTTTCACCCCCCTGTTGTAAGGCCAACTGGGATACTTATAAGCCAGTTCTATCATTTTCTAGCTGTCCATATCTTTGTCAGCTTCAGACATTGCTCAGAATGTTGCTGCATGCCTGGCCTGGAAGGCTTCTGCATTGGCAACTTGGACCTGTGTTGATGCAGAAGGTAGAAAGGAGCAGGAACTTCCAGGGCAGCCAGAGGACTTGACCACCACAGGGCAAAGAGCCCTCCATTGAGGGCCAAAAGCCTGGTGTCAGGAAGAGTAAGACCTACAACCATGGGCCCAGGTGGCATCTTAAAGAGCAGTTTATTAAGATATCATTGACACCACTCAATTCATCCTTTTTAAATATACATAGATAGGTAGATAGATAGATGATAGATAGATAGATAGATAGCTATCCCCAGAGCTGTGCAATCATCACCACTATCCAATTCCACAACATTTTCTTCACCCCTAAAAGAAACCTGGTACCCATTAGCAGTCACTCCCCATCCCTAACCCTCCCCCCAGCCCCTGGCAACCACTAATCCACTTCCCGTCTCTATGGATTAGGCAAGGATAATTTTGCAAAAAGAGATTCTACCAGTCAGGGAAGGAGTATATAAATGAAGGAGGGAGGGTGAAAGGCTCGGTCCTACAGATCCACACACTTCTGGTGAGAGACAAGAGGGAAGGTGCTGCCCCAAGCCAGAGCAGGGAGGAGTTGAGGGGGATAGGTGTCCCTAGACTAGGTCATATCTTTTAACCATCAACACTTTTTTTTTTTTCTTCCAAGAGTTTATAAATATGTTCATAAGACCATCTCTGGCCCCTTCCATTGGAAGCATCTGCCTCTGTGGGTAGGGTGGCTCCCTGGCATGGCAGAGCCCACAGCTACTTTTTTCAATTTGGTGCCCTGGGTTAGTGCTAATATCCAGGGCTGGCCTGGCACCTTGATGTTCCTGGGGAGGGTCCCTCATGGAAGCCCTTACGTCCCTTCTCCCTACCCTTGGGGACTCAGTTTGGACTCCATGCTTTTGTCCTGCTGCTTTGCTAAATGCCATTTAGATTTTAATGCATTCAAGAAGTTGTTCAGAAAAATATCAGTGCATTTTCTCAAGAACAAGAAATGTTTCCGAAGTTAGCCTACTTCAACATGAAACGTTGCCATCCACCCGTCCTCTACAAGCTCAAACTCCTAGCAATCACAGGCATCTGCCTTCTAATGAGCATTTTCTTGATTTATGGCAGAAATGAGCAGTTATCTGTTAATAACCCCTGAGTCTGAAATTAGAAGGGATAGAGAAAATAAACTGAATTGCAAAGATCAGCTCTGTTAAATAAAGTCATTGTGCAAAGACATATAACGTTTTCATGCATCAGATCAGCAGCAAGATGGGCTTGTCATTCGAGGTTGTAATTATTTAATACTACTTAGCAGCTGCAGAGCTCTTGCCCTGTGAACATTTAATGGACATTTGTTAATTAATTCTCAGCAAAGCTCTTCTAGCTACTTATATGCAGAGAAACTGAGGCAGGGCTGAGAAGTGTGAGAGAGGTGGAGCTTACAGCACTATGGGTCCCTCATCACTATCCACTCCTCCTTTATGACTTAGGCCCATTTTCAGCACCCTTCCTCTTGGGGACTTCTGGTGGCCTGGGGTAGCTTAATTTCTTTGAAGCAATTCATAAACAAAGACACTGCTAAAGGAATGACTGTCTGTAGCCTGTGAATTTCCTAGCCTGTGACTTCCCTACATGATCAGAGGTTAGTTATGTTGTACCTACCAGGAGAAGACCTAGAAATTTAAGACCCACTGGAACACTATGGCTGGGGCCAAGATGAAAAAGGGCTTCAGTCCTGTGTCCATCCCCATGGTGCCTCCACGGGGTGCTTCTGGGTCCTCAGCAGGAGTCTGTGTATCTTGAAGCTTACTATTACCCTCATAAGACATAAGTTTCTAGACACAACCAGAAAGTATGGGAGTGGTCCTGGGAGGCCTCCAAAATAGTGCTATCCTACGGGCTGCATCAATGGGTGGGGGTGGGAGCTGCTCCTCTAGAGTCCTTCCAGGCTTTCTGGTCATGCCTACAGCCCTGAGTTTCCTGCTGTAGACCCTCAGTTCTGGCATGGGTTTGGAATGCACTGAAAGTACCCTAATGCTTAGAATAGCTCATCCTGCAGCCAGAAGTGGGGTTAGGGTCCCTTTTTATGGCTGGGCCACCCAGATAATTCTTGGGATATCCAGAAAGAAGGAAGAGCATTCCCCAGGACTGGCTATAAGCTCAGTGTCCTTCTCCTCTGACCCATTTAGCCAGTGGGGATCTTGGGAAGAGGCCCATGAAATCCTCCACTGAAGTAACCTTGGACTCTTGGGGTGCAGTGTGTTTCCCAGCAGCAGTGAGGTCCTGTTCTGTTCAAGAGGCTGTAGCCCTCTTGAAAACAAGCCCTAGTTGGGTGTGGTGGCGCACGCCTGTAATCCCAGCACTCGGGAGGCAGAGGCAGGAGGATCGGTGCGAGTTCGAGACCGGCCTGGGCTACAAAAGTGAACTCAAGGCCAGCCTGAGCTGCATAGCGAGACCCTGTTTCAAAAAAACAAACAACAACAAAAAAAAAAAGAAAAAAAAAAAGAAAAAGAAAACAAGCCCTTTTTGAGACAGGATCTCACTATGCAGGCTGGCCTGGAGCTCACTTCTGTAGCCCAGGCTGGTCTGGAATTTGAACTGATCCTCCTGCCTCCCAAGTGCTGGGATTACAGGTATGCACCACCACACCTGGCTTTAAAAAAGCCCCAAATAGGGTCTTTTTTGTGGGGGAGGGGGGACCAGGATTCGAACTCACAACCTTGCACTTGCCAGGCAGGCACTTGTGCCATGGAGCTATCTCCCCAGCCCCTGATTTTTTTCTTTTTCTTTTACTAAGGAAGGGCTTCATTATATAGCCCAGGCTGGGTCAAGCTTGCAATTCTCCTGCCTCAGCCTCCCAAGGGCTGTGACTAAAGTTATGTTCCACCACATCCAGGGCTCCTTCATTTTTATCAGAATAATCAAGTATAGAAGTGCTTGTTGGGGCCCGGCGGGATGGCTCAGTGGTCTAGAGTGCCTGCTTGGGGAAGCTTGGGTGGCTTCAGGGACCGAGGTTCAATCCCCAGCACCATATGCTGTGCCAGCCCTGCCCTCGGGGCGGGCTGAGCCGGCCATAAAAACAAGTGAATAAACAAACAAAGGTTCTGAAACAAGAAAAAAATAAATAAATAAAAATTTTGCCGTGCCGGGCATGGTGGCGCACGCCTGTAATCCTAGCACTCGGGAGGCTGAGGCAGGAGGATCAGTGCGAGTTCAAGACCAGCCTGGGCTACAAAAGTGAGCTCAGGACCAGCCTCAACTGCATAGCGAGACCCTGTCTCAAAAAGACAAAAAAAAAAAAAAAAAAAAAAAAATTAAAAAAAGAAGTGCTTGTGGGGCCCGCAATATAGCTCAGCAGTCTAAAGTGCCTACTTAGCAACCACAGGGACCATGGTTTCGATCCCCAACACCACATGCTGTGCCAGCCCCACCCCCAAAGCAGGCTGAGCCAGCCAAAACATGAATAAAGTTTTAAAATTAAAAGTACTTTTGAGCCTACCCCAGGCTCCATGTAGCTGTCAGCCCCCAGCAGGCCAGCTTCCCTTCTGGTCTAAGGAACTATTACCTTTTGTGTGTGTGCTGCCTCCTAGCTCCTAAGATTCTGGAAAACTGAGAGAAGAATAACTTTGCAGTTGAATTCTGGGTAATGGAACAAATGGTCACCCCTCAGCTTTCAGAGTTCACCAGGTTCATGAGAGGACAGAGAGGAGGAGGCCCAGTCCCAACAGGAAGAGGAGGCTGTGACCGCTGTGTGTTTGAGAAGCTGAGAAGAGTCCTTGTGGAGAAGCAGGGACCCAGAGAACTGAGCAAAGTGAATGTGGGGTTCACATAGGTGGTTGGAATGTCCTAGAAAGGTGACCATAGTTGTCTTAACTTGAAGGGCAGGCTATTCCAGGAGAAACCCTTGTCAGTGTGCCCAAAGATCAGGGTGCCTGCTCCCTGGTACCCTGTGCATAGCACAACTGTGTCCTGTTCAGGCATCCATCAGACCTTCAGGACATACCTTTCAAGGTAGGACATAGTTGGTCGCTGTGAGGGGCTGAGGCCTGTGGACTTCAGGTGTCTCAGCAGGTCAGGCAGGGTGGCCATGGGCTTCAGTGAGGTGGGAAGGTTGGAGGCAGATCCTTCTGTCATTGGTGTCTTTGGGAACCTTTCCTGGAAGAAGGGAAGAAGTGGGCAGGTGGTCACATGAAGAAGGGTTGTCACCAATCAGTGTGAGTGTGCTGTGGCTTTGCTGTCGTGTGTGCAGATAGGGTTACACATTTCCTTGAGCACGTCACAGCCAGCCACCACTATCCAGTGTTCTGTCTAGCTTTTGAGGTCCACAGCTTAGAGACCAGTTCCTGGTGCTGTTTCTTCCTGTTTCTCCCTAGAGAAGATTGGATTCTGGGCTCTGCGTGTCAGAGCCACGCCCACACCGCTGCTTACTCTGTATTTTTTTTTCAGTTTGCTTTCCTTTCTAATTGAGTCTCATTCTGGGACAAAAATCTCTGAGGTTGAAAGTCTCATGTGTCCACTGTTTTCACTAATGCATGTTGAAATAAGTACAGTTATTAAAATCACAATCACTACCTGCGTGCTGCCTGAAATGATGGTGCCTGCTGCCAGTAATACAGGATCTCACATGCATGAGAGCAGACTGGGTGACTTTGGGGCAGATTTCAGGGGTGTGAAGGAGAAAAGTAGGCCCCAGTCTTTGATATGGAGCCCCTACCCTGTCTGACTCCACACTTTCCTCTGCCCTGGAGGTAAGCTGCCTGAGAACTGGCTGGTGGAGAGCTGGCATCCAAAAGACAGAACAGCTTTCCTGTGGTGGCAAAGGGCAAAGCTGAACCAGGAGAATCTCAAATTCCAACCTGCTCTGGGCAACTTGGTTACTTAATAAGACCTTGTCTCAAGTTTAAAAACAAGAAAAGAGGGCCAGTGGTATAGCTCAGCAGACTAAGCACTTGCTTAGGGAAACTCAGGGGCCAGGGTTCGATTCCTGACCCTGCCTGCTGCACTGGCCCCCCCACTCTTGAGCATGCTGAGCTGGCAATGGAGTTCAGGCATGGTGGTGCTTGCCTGTAATCCCAGCACTTGGGAAGCAGGAAACAAGAGGATACCTATGAGTCCGAGCTGCGTAGTGAGACCGTGCACAAAAAAATAATAATAAAAATAAAAACAAGAAAAGGCTGGGGATTCTGGGGAGGCTGAAAGCAGGAAGATCACCATGAGTCCAGGTTGTATAGTGAGACCCTGCAATGACCAAATACATGAAAAAAGAAAGAAAGAAAGAAAGAAAGAAAGAAAGAAAGGCTGGTGGGAATGCAGACTGGTGCAACCATTATGGAAAGCAGTGTAGAGATTCCTTTAAAAACTAGAGCTGGGGCCTGGCAGGATGGCTCAGTGGTCTAAAGCACCTGCTTGGGAAAGCTTGGGCAGCTGTAGGGACCGCGGTTTTATCCCCAGCACTACATGCTGCACCAGCCCTGCCCTCAGGACGGGCTGAGCTGGCCATAAGAATGATTGAATAAACAAATGAAAGTTCTGAAACAAGAAAAAATAAATAAATAAATAAATAAAATAGAAAATTCTTTATTAAAAAAAAAAAAAAAAAACTAGAGCTGGAGATCCCATTCAATCCAGCTATCCCCCTACTGGGAATTTTTCCAGAAGAACTGAAAACATCATATCATAGTGATATCTGTGCACCTATGTTCATAGCAGCACAATTTGTGATAGCCAAATCCTGGAAACAACCAAAATGCCCATCATCTGAAGAATGGTTGAAAAAGATGTGGCATTTTCATAAAATGAAATTTTTTTTTTTTTTTGTCTTTTTGAGACAGGGTCTTGCTATGCAGTTGAGGCTGGTCCTGCACAAGGCTGGTCCTGAGCTCACTTTTGTAGCCCAGGCTGGTCTCGAACTCGCACCAATCCTCCTGCCTCAGCCTCCCGAGTGCTGGGATTACAGGCGTGAGCCACCACGCCCGGCTATAAAATGAAATATTATTCAGCTATAAGGGATGATAAACTAGATTTCATATATAAATGGATGTGTCTTGAACACATACTCATAAGTGAAATAAACCAGACCTACAGATGCAAATATCTTATAGTCTCCCTAGCATAAGGACTCAAAAGAAGAAATAAATAAATTTTGGGCAGTACCAGGAATCAATCTCAGGACCTTGCATTTTCTGCATTCTCAACCCCTATAACTTTTTTTTTAGAAGAGTGACTTAAAGGGGCCCGGCGGGATGGCTCAGTGGTCTAAAGCGCCTGCTAGGGACAGCTTGGGTGGCTGCAGGGACCACGGTTCGACCCCCGGCACCACATGCTGCACCAGCCCTGCCCTCAGGGCAGGCTGAGCTGGCCATAAAAATGAGTGAATAAACAAACAAAGGTTCTGAAACAAGAAAAAAATAAAATAAAATAAAATAATTCTTTAAAAAAAGAGTGACTTAAATACAAAATGCATTTGGCAGAGTTAAAAAAATTAATGTTCATTGAAAGTGTTAGTGTTTAATTGTTTGATCAGTCTTACATACCTAGGTCTGTTGCTCTATACTGATTTGGTGATGAGAATATGTAATGCAACCATTGTTAAATTTTTCTTGTTTTGAAATTCTGTACTATATGTACTCTTACTTGTTACTCTTCTTTTCCATCTTTGTTTCTGCTGTTTTAAATACTCTTTAAAAAAAAAATACTCTTTAAAATAATAAAAAAAAAAGCCGGGTGTGGTGGTGCATGCCTGTAATCCCAGCACTTGGGAGGATGAGGCAGGAGAATCGCTGTGAGTTTGAGACCAGCCTGGGCTACAAAAGTGAGCTCAAGGCCAGCCTGAAATGCATAGCAGTGGGGCCCAGCAGGATATCTCAGTGGTCTAAAGTGCCTGCTTAGGAAAGCTTGGGTGGCTGCAGTGACTGAGGTTCGATCTCCAGCACTACATGCTGCACCAGCCCTGACCTTAAGGCAGGTTGGGCAGGCCATAAAAATAAATAAATAAACAAACAAAAGTTATGAAACAAGAAAATAAAAAAAGAAAAAAAGAAATGCAGGGGCCTGGTGGGATGGCTCAGTGGTCTAAAGTGCCTGCTTAGGAAAGCTTGGGTGGCTTCAGGGACCGTGGTTCAATCCCCGGCACCACATGCTGCGCCAGCCCTGCCCTCAGGGCAGGCTGAGCCAGCCATAAAAATGAGTGAATAAACAAACAAAGGTTCTGAAACAATAAATAAATAAATAAATAAATAAATAAATTCTTTAAGAAAAAAAAATGCATAGCAAGGCCCTGTCTCAAAAAGCCCAAAAATAAATAAATTAATAAAAAAACATGGCAGGCCAGGCGTGGTGGCGCATGCCTGTAATCCCAGCACTCAGGAGGCTGAGGCAGGAGGATCGGTGTGAGTTCAAGACCAGCCTGGGCTACGAAAGTGAGCTCAAGGCCAGCCTGAACTGCATAGCGAGACCCTATCTCAAAAAGACAAAAAAACAAACAAACAAACAAACAAACAAACAAACATGGCAGTAACATAACCATTGTTAAATTTTTCTGGTTTTGAAATTCTGTACTATATGTAAATAAATAAATAAATAAATAAATAAATAAATTTTTAATTAAAAAAATAAAAAATAAAAAAGATACCTTCAATTGTAACACAGCAGAGATTGGATGAACTATAGGGATACCATGAATGGAAGGACAAATACTGTGTGCTTCCACTCCTAAGGGGTCCCTGAGGAAACGGATTTAGCAGGTAGCACAATGGTGGGAGCCGGGCTGGGGAGGAGGCAGGAGCCAGTGTTCAGCATGTGTAGAGCTTCAGTTTAGGAAGAGGACAGCTCTGAGAGTGGATGGTGGTGACTGCTATACAACAGTGTGCCTGTGCTTTGTGTCCCTGAGCTGGGCCCTTAACACAATGACAATGGTGTTATGGTTTCTATCTTGAAGCTTCATGTGATCATGGAGAAGTGGGAATGAGGGACAGGGATTGCTGTTAGGGGGTGGGGCCCTGTGGGAAGGATTGGGTCACTGTGGGTGTGACCTCTGGGCTCCTTCCTTGACTCTGTCTGATTCTTGTCTGCATGCTGTGGGCAGCTCTGCCATGAACCTCTGCTGCGCAGTTCTGCATGGGTCCTGCAAGCTATGGACTGAAATATGAGCTAAAATAACCCTCTCCCCTTATGTCGGGAGCATCCAGTATATTGTTCCAGCAATGTGGAAAGTAAAATAGATGGGAGATTTCATGTCATGCAAGTTTTACCACAATTAGGGGAAGAAAAAGGAGGTGAGATGAACAAATGCCTTGGGTAAGTGGAGATTTATGCCTGGAATCTTTCTGCTTTTATCCTCATAATTGGAATTTTCCATAATTTTTCAAAGGAGTTCTTGCGCCCTCAACCCCAACTCTGCCAGTAGCTGAACTTGGCTATTTCCCAAGGACCAGAGTTTTTGATGACAGTTGAACTGCAGTAGGTGGGATTTCATCCCACTGCAGCCTGGGTATGAACATCCCTGGGCATGGAGGCCCTATTGTGATTTCCTTGCCCCCTTGGATCTGGACCTATTTCTTCCACTCTCAGCGTGTGTGTGTGTGTGTGTGTGTGTGTGTGTGTGTGTGACTAGGAACTGAACCCTAAGGTTTCACACTTAGCTACATCCTCAGGCCCTCTTCTATCTTGAGACAAGGTCTCACTAAGTTGCCTAGGTAGGGCTTGAAATGTCAATCCTCCTGCCTCAGCTTCCCAAAGTACTGGAATTACAGGCTTGTGTTACCACCCTCAGCTTCAGTGGGCTTTCTTTCTTCATGGCCCATGTTGGCTCTTATTTTAAGGCTGTCTGAGAAATGCCAGGAATCTTCTGAAGCAAGTACCTGCATGCCATGTTTCTCTGTGCATGACTTTTTTTTTTTTAATTTTATTTATTTATTTATTTATTTTCTTGTTTCAGAACCTTTATTTGTTTATTCACTCATTTTTATGGCCAGCTCAGCCCGCCCCGAGGGCAGGGCTGGCGCAGCATGTGGTGCCGGGGATCAAACCGCGGTCCCTGAAGCCGCCCAAGCTTTCCCAAGCAGGAGCTTTAGACCACTGAGCCATCCCGCCAGGCCCCTGCATGACTTTGTTAATGTTCTTTCATGAACGGACAGGATGCTAAAAGGAGCAGCCTCCTGGTAGTGTCAGCCCTCCTGTGGGCTCCGTCTGGAGGTGACAGCCTTCAGATCATACTTTCTGCTTGTCTCCCCTAGTTCCCAGAATAGGATGCTTAGTTCTGGCACGATTTAAATTCCTGCCCAAAGCTGGGTGTGGTGGCTCATGCCTGTAATCCCAGCACTCGGGAGGCTGAGGCAGGAGGATCGGTGTGAGTTCGAGACCAGCCTGGGCTACAAAATTGAGCTCAAGGCTAGCCTGAACTGCATAGTGAGACCCTGCCTCAAAAAAAAAAAGAAAAGTGAGCTCAAGGTCAGCCTCAACTGCATAGCAAGACCCTGTCTCAAAAAGACAAAATAATAATAATAATAATAATGATAATAAAATTTTAAAAATAAAAATAAAATAAATTCCTGCCCATTCTAGGTCTGGCATTTAGTGAAGAAAGCTGACTCTACAAAGCCAACTAGAAACATCTTCACTTTTTCTGTTGTCATCTTTCTGCTTCCCTCACCTTTAAAAAACATTGAGCTGGGTGTGGTGGCTCACGCCTGTAATCCCAGCACTCGGGAGGCTGAGGCAGGAGGATTGGTGTGAGTTCGAGACCAGCCTGGGCTACAAAAGTGAGCTCAAGGCCAGCCTGAATTGCATAGTGAGACCCTGTCTCAAAAAGACAAAAAAACAAAACAAAACAAAAAAAACATTGATTTTTAGATGGGCCTGGTGGGACCTACCTGTCATCCCAGCACTCTAGGAGGCTGAGGCAGGAGGATTGCTAGTTTGAGCTTGACTTAGGCAATTTAGCTACTTAACAAGCTCCTGTTTCAAAATAAAAGAGTTGAATTCAGTTCCTAGCACTGAAAAAACATTCCCCCCACCCCAACCACCAGATTGATTTTCTTCCACCAGAGTCTGGGCTATGAAGAATCTTTACGCTGAGAAGAGATCTTGTCAGAACTCTGGTGCTGAATCGAGGGCTTCTAGAAAGCAGCTACAGGCATGTTCTGAAGAGACCAGGTGTTGTGAGGAGGCAGAGTTTTGTTTGTCTACCCCTCCCATGGGGGTGTTTCCACAGCCTCTTGAGGGACTGCTGGTGCTGGAGAGGGTTAAGGTGTGTCTGTCCTTGGAAACCACCTACTTCTGTCTCTTCCAGGGTGAGGCACTTTGTCCTCTAAGGTATGAAAAACTAATCAAATACCTTTCAGCCTCTGGGAATGACACTCAGAGATGGGACTCTCTTGCATGTCCTGCCCCAGAAGTTGATCAGTCTTTTTCTTTCCATAGAAATCTTTCCTTGTCTCTTCCCTCTGGGAATCCACTGGTGTGTTGCTGGCATTTGGTGATGATAGCAGCCTCCAAGATTTTGTTTTGCTTCGCATTGCATGAAAAGATCCAAATAATTACAAATAAGCCACCAAACAGGGAGTATTAGTTAGAGTTTCAAAAAATTTCCAATGCATGGAATGAACCCAGAAACACATTTGGAGGTCAGTTTCCTACCCTGCTGGCTATAGGAGCTGGGGAGACCATGTCCCTTTGTTGGAACTTCATGGTCCCTGCCCTCCGTTGTTTTATTAATTTTTTTTATCTACAATTCTAAACTACTATTGCATTTATTAGAACAATGGGGAAGCTTATTGAGGTTGTATTTTTATTAAAATTTCTATTAACTTTTGCTATCAGTACAGTTGTGGATTAATTAATTTTTACTACTTTTCTAAAGCAAGAAAATATTAGAGCTGATCCCAAATTACTTCAAGTCTGCAACACGCCAAGTCAAGAAAGCACAGTTCAGCAAGAGCAAGTCAGATTAGAAAGCAGTTTTCAGGGGAGGGAGGAAGTTGGCAGTATTGGATCTTGGGGGAGGAAAAGTTTCCTATCTGTCTTGGAAAAGTTCATGACTTGCTATGGGGAGGATTCTGTACCTGCGGATTCTTATAAATAAACACATAAGGTTTTACTCTTTGGGTTTAGGTGTTTTTGAGAAGGGAGGGAGAATTTTATGAGATTTTTAAATAGAGGTGAAATGCACATAATATAAACATCAAATAAACATTTTTTAAAAGAAGTATTGCAGGTTGAACCCAGGGCCTTCACACTAAGCTACATCCCTGGCCCTTTTTACTCTTCATTTGGTTTTAACTTTATTTATTTGTTTATGTTATAGCAGGCTCAGCCTGACCAGGGGGTGGGACTGGCACAGCATCTGATGCCAGGGATCAAACCACGGTCCCTGTGGTTGCCAAAGCAGGTGCTTTAGATCGCTGAGCTATCTTTCCAGCTCCTTTACTCTTTGTTTTGTGATAGGATCACAGTAAGTTGTTAAATTGCCCTTGTTGAGATCCTGCTTCAGCCTCCCAGAGTGCTGGGATTACAGGTATGTACCACCATCCCCACTGCTTCATTTTTTTAACTAAAATAGGTGAAAACCTTCCAGTTTCCTCACAGAAAACACCAGCAGTGTATGACCGCATCAAGCACTGACCCGTCCTGAGCCCCAAATCAGCAGTGGCAGGCTGGATACCTGGGAGCCAGCCTGAGGGGCTGGCACAGAGGAAGCCAGCACTGGGGGTGGGCCGGGATGCAAGCCACCTGTCTTCCCTCTGCACCCCACTGAAGCACTCGAGAAGGGGACCCTGAAGCGCCCCATGAGCTTCTATTTTCCTCCTAGTGGGACTTCATCCCTGACCTTGTCCTGTGTATGGCCTGACTCATCCCGGATGTGGCTGGTTGTCCTGTCCTGAGTGACCAAAACCCTGGCTCTTTACTGCCCTGGCCCTGGCCCCCTGTCACACCCCCCAGTGATGATGCTGAGTGTGGATGTGCTGCCATCCAGAAGATGTCTGTGTCCAGGGCCCATGAGACCGGGCATCTGATGATGGTAGGGTGCATGGCCATGCTCTATCGCTGGCTGAGGGCTTCAAATTCCTGCCAGTGTGACACCTCCCCTTTAAAGTGTCCACAGAGATGTACAGGCATAAGTCAGCGATGAAGAGCTCACATTGGCCCTGTGTAGCAGCAGGCAGAAAAGGGCACAGTGGAAATGAGGGAAGGAGGGCTGCAGAAAGGAAAGCCAGCCTTGTGTGCATGGGCACGGCAGCTCCCGGTGCCCCCTGCACATCTGGCCCCCAGATGTGGGCTCCACCAGGCAGCCAGCCAGCAGCAGGAATCCCTCTCACCCCTTCGTCTGACCTCCCTGTGCTCCACACTGCCCAAGGAATGATCTGGAGCTGTTGCCAGAGTTCCAGGAAGCCAAATGCAGCTCCTCGGCATCTGTCCACAGGCGCAGGCCTCACTGCCTGGCTGGCCTCCACCTTCCTTGCCTCAGCCTCCTTGGCTCAGAGTGGAGAGACAGCTGGCCAGGAGGAGAGGACTCAAGCCCTGAGGTCATACCTTCCTGTCATTAGTGTATGAAAATGGGAGGGGCTCAGAGACCGCAGAGATTGATGCCAAAAGTGGAGATTTCTTAGGGACTTGGTGAAGAAAGCTACTGGAATATTCCTGCTGGCTAGAGAAGCATCCCAGAACATGTTCTGTAAGTCCTCATAGACAGTAAATACCACTTCCTACCATTCACAGAGCTCTCTCTCTCTCTCTCTCTCTCTCTCTCTCTCTCTCTCTCTCTCTCTCTGTGCTAGGACTCAAACCCAAAGCCTTCACATTGAGCTACATCTTCAGTCCTTTTTATTTATTTTTAACTTTGAGACAGAGTCTCACTAAGTTGCCCAGGTTGGACTTACACTTGCAACCCTCCTGCCTTAGCCTCCCAGAGTGCTCCCACAATGCTAAGATTACAGGCTTGCCCCACTGTATGCAACTCTCAGTTCATTTTTCTGAGAGATAAACACTCCAAAAGGCTCTGCAGTTAGATAACTTAGCTGCAGTGGAGAGACCACAGCTGGCCGGGCTGCAGTGGAGAGACCACAGCTGGCCGGAGGAGGTTGAGTTGCTTCTCTGGGCTGGAGGTGAGCTGATGCCTGTGACCACCAGGAAGCCAGGGCGATCATTTGACTGTCAAAGCTCAACAGCATAATGCAGTTATCAAAATAAGCATAGCTCATATTTAGGGAGCCAAAAATAAATCAGGAGAGGCCTAACAGAAACAGGCTGGGAGCCAACTGAAAATACAGGCTGCCTAAAAGAGACAGCTATAAATGGGGTCCTGTTTGTTTTTCTGAGGTTCTTCAGGGAAAGCTTTTTTGAGTGGAATTCTGGATGTTTTTTTCTTTCTTTTTCTTTTTTTTTTTCCTTCCTGTTTCAGAACTTTTGTTTGTTTATTTGTTTGTTTTTACGGCTGGCTCAGCCTGCCCTGAAGGCAGGGCTAGCACAGCATGTGGTGCCCGGGATCGAACCGCAGTCCCTGCAGCCGCCTGCAGGTGCTTTAGACCACTGAGCTATCCTGCCAGGCCGTGGATGTTTTTTTCTGATATTAAAAAAAAAAAAAAGCTAAATCAATAAATGTCCAGGGCCTGGCAGGATGGCTCAGTGGTTTAACGCGTCTGCTTAGGAAAGGTTAGGCAGCTGCAGGGACCACGGTTCGATCCCCAGCACCACATGCTGTACCAGCCCTGGCCTCAGGGCAGGCTGAGCCAGCCATAAAATAAATAAACAAGCGGGGCGTGGTGGCGCACGCCTGTAATCCTAGCACTCGGGAGGCTGAGGCAGGAGGATTGATGCGAGTTCGAGACCAGCCTGGGCTACAAAAGTGAGCTCAGGACCAGCCTCAACTGCATAGTGAGACCCTGTCTTAAAAAGACAAAAAAAAAAAAAAAAAAAAAAAAAAAAAAAAAAAAAAAAAAAAAAAAAAAAAAAAAAAAAAAAAAAAAAAAAAAAAAAAAAAAA
>PVJA010048450.1:0-14173 GCA_004027025.1 Myocastor coypus
GGGATCAAACTGTGGTCCCTGCAGCCGCCTAAGCTTTCCTGAGGAGGTGCTTTAGACTGCTGAGCCATCCTGCCAGCCCCTGAATTTTGAGAACTTATGAAAACCAGATTAATACCTTTTTTAAAAATTGTCATGTGTTTTTGAACTCAAAACTTATCTGTATGGGGAATCATTGAAAAAAACTAAATATCAACTGAAATCATAACATTTTCTTTTAAAATGTCTAATATTTTTTACCAGTTAGAACACACAATATATTATAAAACAGTAGGCAATGTTACTTTTGAGATATAAAATCTGAAGAGTCACATCTGTATTTACTTTATTTTGAGACAGGGTCTCGCTATGCAGTTGAGGCTGGTCCTGAACTCACTTTTGTAGCCCAGGCTGGCCTCGAACTCGCACCAATCCTCCTGCCTCAGATTACAGGCGTGGGATTACAGGCGTGCGCCACCACGCCCGGCTCACATCTGTATTTACTATCAGCATGAAATACCTGATTTATATCAGAAACCGACCAGGCTAACTTAATATACTGATCATGAAATACACAGCATTCAGTCAGATTAAACCAGTGTCCCACTTAGAATTTGGATATGGCCCCCATTATAAGCAAGGGGCACCACCAAGGGATTTTTTTTCCTTTTAACATTGAGGCTGAGTATTATGTCCTAAAGGCAAGGGCTGGCTCTATCTATAGGCCCAAAGCTATTTGGCACGGTACAATCAGTGTCTCTAGAACTTTTTTACATTGACAAGATTTTATCTGCACATGAACAGCATATTTCAGCTGGGCATGGTGGCTCATGCCTGTAATCCCAGCACTTGGGAGGCTGAGACAGGAGGATCAGTGCAAGTTCGAGACCAGCCTGGGCTACAAAAGTGAGCTCAAGGCCAGCCTCAACTGCATAGCGAGACCCTGTCTCAAAAAGACAAAAAAAAAAAAAAAACAACCCAAACCAAAACAAAAAAACAGTCTCCAACACTGACATACCTCTTTTTCCCAGTCTGAAACCTATTAGCGTCTCTGCTGCTGCTGCTCTGCTTAGAAGACAACAGAGCTCCTGAAGTGTCACCAGTCTTCCGCTTCCTTACAGGCTTTTCCGGAGCAACCTGCTGTTTTCCTCTTTAACTTTTTTGTCAACTTCATGGTCAGAAGCGCTGCCTGAAGAGCTTGAAGAAACAAGTTCCTCCGATTTAGGCACTGCTTGGCGAATGCACTCCACAGACTCCTCCTGCTCACTTGCGACTGACTCTAAGCACATAAACTAATTTTTTTTTTTTTTTTTTTTGTCTTTTTGAGACAGGGTCTCGCTGTGCAGTTCAGGCTAGCCTTGAACTTGCTTTTGTAGCCCAGGCTGGTCTCGAACTCACATCAATTCTCCTGTCTCAGCCTCCCAAGTGCTGGGATTACAGACGTGAGCCATCACACCCGGCTAATTTTTTTTTAAACACCTTTTATTAGTACATATCTGCAGTACATAATGATTACATTCATCGTGGTTGGCATTGGCTTTTGAGCGTAAGTGAAGTAGCTTGGGGCTTCAGAGACGGCTTCCAGCATAGGCTCCTCCTCACGCCCTTCCTGTTGTAAATCAAAGGCCAAGGCTGAACTGTTGGCTGTCAGCAGAAGCGCTGGGTATGATATGGCATGCCTTGAATTCCATCACTCAGCCTGTGTGATTTTGCAACTTAGTGAGGCCCTCTCTAAAAGAGGACAGGGAGGAATCTGTGGGGGTGGAGCTCAGTGCAAAGGCCCTGTGTTCAATCTTGAACACCACAAAAATAAAAAATCAAGCCAGAGAAGCAATCAGAGACTTGCAGATAAAGAGGAAAGGAGGTAAAATTTTCCTAGAGTTCTTAACGTCCTGGTAAAAGAACATTTGCCTTCTGAGATTTGTGATACGCCAAGGGAATTAGATTTTGCAGCTATTTGTACAGCTAAGTGCTCTGATGCAAAAGAACCGTTAAGGGCCGGCCAGATAGCTGAGCGGACTAAAGTGCCTGCTTCAGCAGAGCACAGTGGCCAGGGGCTGGCCCTGCCCCCGGGGGGCCGTGCAGAGGCAGCGATTGAGCCTGGGGTGTCTGTAATCCCAGCAAGCTTGGGAGACAGAATAGGAGGATCATGATGAGTCTGATCTATGCAGTGAGATCCTGAACATCCTCTAGACCTTGTCCTAAATACATAATAAGTAGAATGATTAAACTTGGAGCAAGGCTCCCAGTTTCAGCTCCCCAAGTGCCAGGGAGCCAAGGGAGCCCAGAGTGGGCAGTGAAGCAGCAGAAGCTTGTGTCCTGGGCCTGCAACAGGCAGGAAGGAAGAATCTGGAACTCAGGGCCAAGGGCTGTGCTGGGACTTGTGTAAGAGCTGATAGGGAAAGGACTGTTTCCCGGAGCTCCTGGGGTGTTTAATTTCCCTGCCAGAGTCCTGGGCGAGAAGGAGACATTTACCAAGAGGAAGACAGTTTTCCCCAGCACTTACCTGTGGGAAGTCTGGGCGCGCAATTGTTACCATCAGTGAAAAATAACCTAAGGAGGAAAAGAAAAACAAAAACAAAAAGCAACTGTCAACCTAGGCATTTCCTTTTTTTTTTTTTTTTATGGCTGGCTCAGCCTGCCCTGGGGGTGGGGCTGGCATAGCATGTGGTGCTACGGATGGAACCACAGTCCCTGCGGTTGCTCTGCTGAGCCATCTCGCCGGCCCACCCTAGGCATTTATTTTTACTATGAATTATCTAATAAAATCTGCCTCTGATTCAGAATATCTCCCGAGTACTTTTGAGATAATAAATATTAAAACCCAAGGCAGGGCAAACAGTGCAAAGGGAAGATCAAGAATTAGAAACAGAAACTGAAACTCGGAGCCTGTAATCCCTGCACCCAAGAGGCTGAGGCAGAAGGTCAAGAACTTGAGGCCCTCTAGGGCAGTTTTGGAACCTCCCGCCTTGAAAACCAACCAGCCAGATAGTTCTGCCCCTAACAAAACAGAAATGGGCAGGGGGCATCTCAAGAGGAGCGAGCACAATTAGGTAAGCACTGAGCGAAGCAGACACATCAGCCCAGAGCCCAGACAAGAGGGAAGGAGCCTGTGTGTGCCTTTGCAATTAGGGGAGCACTTATTTGGCACCACACATGTGATTGTAACCTGGAGACAGGTGTTGAACAAAACTTATATTTTGGTAGGAGGAGACACATAGCAAACCCACAAACAAATATACTTCATGTTAGATGATGGCAGATGTTACCGAGAAAAAACAGAAAGCAAATACTGGGACGATATGAGATTTATGTGCCTGGAATGAGCCTGGTGGTACCCATCTATAATCCCTGGGAGGTTGAGGTAGGAGGGTCACAAGTTCAAATGCAGCTTGGGCAATTTAGCAATTTAGAGAGAGCCTTTTCCATGAATAAACAAAATAAAATAAAAGTAAATTAATAAAATAAATATGAACGACTGAGAGCGTAGTTCAGTGTGATGGCCCTGGGTTGAATCTTCAGCATTACGACAACAAATAAACAAAACAAAACTCTGGGAAATTGCCAGGCATTGAGGGCCACTTAGAGTCCCCTTTACTTGGGACACTGAGGACAAAATAATGAGAGAGTGTTTCAAAAAAAAATGGGTGACCATAGAAAAGACTTCACCTAAGCAGGCAGGGAGGGCGCTGGGCTTGAAACACCTTCCAGCCAAAATGCGTCCAAGTGTGAAGGTCTTGTGGAACAAGAGAAAGGGATAAGAAACAGGTCCTCCGATCTGGCCTCAGGGCCGAATGAAATTGAGGCTGAGACTAAGAGATAAGCAGGCAGGGAGCCCCAGGGCCGCGTTAGGCTCTCAGGAGACAGGGCCCTCTCTCCATGTCTGGAGGCAAATCTTTTAGGTCTTGTGTGGGTGATTCTGCCAGCCCGACCTGCATGATCTGGCATTGGGAGGGGACCCCATGCAGCTGGCGAGGAGCTGCAGGTGCTGGGGAGGAAGCCAGAGCTACTAGGACTGAGGGAAGGAGGGGACCCCGCCCCAGCTCCCGGTGTGTGTGTCATTTCTGTCTCCCCGCTGGCAGGGCCAGTGAGAGGGCAGTGGATGGACCGGGACAGGTGGCCGTGACACGAGATGCTTGCCAGACAGGCTCAGTGCTCACTTTTAGAGCAGATTCCAGAAGTGACGGAAGGAGCTGGCAGGGCGGTTAAATATAGCCATGGCTCCACCCCAGTGGGCCTGTCCTCCCTTCTGGGTGTGACTGTCCCCCCAGTGTCCACTGCTGTCCTTGTGCTGCTTCTGCTGTCTGTCCTGCAGCTCTGACCATTGCGGCGAGGCCTGATTCTGGTTCTCTGGGGAGTCTCCTCTGGCCTAACAGCTGTGAGTGCTGTGGGCCGGGAGGGGTGGGGGATGGGCAGGCCGGGGCTCCTGGGGAGGCAAGGGCTGGGGTTGGGGGTTCTGGACTGCTTGGAACCTAGGCTTGGGCTTAGGAGCTGGAGCTCCCAGAGGGTCCTACTGGGGCCTGAGAAGGGTAGGAGAGGGTATCTCGGGGAAGGAGCCCGAGGCCCGCTCCCCTTTGGTCAATCCAGAGTCCGTCCCACTGTGGGATGGGGGGTGGGGCAGGCTGGGCTCCTCACTGTGGGTCACAGACACTCCCGGGTGGCCTTCCTGATGGCTCCGCCTCCTCCAGGTCGCCATGTCGGCTGCGCCCCGCCTCCTGCACCAGGAGCTGTCCTGCCCGCTGTGTCTGAAGTTGTTCGAGGCACCTGTGACCCTCGAGTGTGGCCACAGCTTCTGCCGTGCCTGCCTGGGCCGCGTGGGAGGGGAGCCGGCTCCTGACGGCACGGTGCCCTGCCCTAGCTGCCAGGCCCCCACGAGGCCGCAGACGCTGAGCACCAACCTGCAGTTGGCACGCCTGGTGGAAGGCCTGGCACAGGTGCCCCAGGGCCACTGTGAGGAGCACCTGGATCCTCTGAGCGTCTACTGCGAGCAGGATCGCACGCTGGTGTGCGGTGTGTGCGCCTCCCTCGGCTCCCACCGAGGCCATCGCCTGCTGCCCGCCGCAGAGGCCCATGCGAGGCTTAAGGTGCAGCCCCGGCTGGGCAAGGGCTGGGTGGCTGGACAGAGCCAGGGACCTACAGGGGGACGCGGTGCAGTGCTCTGACATATAGCTGTCCAAGGTTCCAGGAAGATGTGTCCAGGAGAGTGGGCTGGGTGGGAGTGAGTGGCGGGCGCAGAGGCAGGAGACGGCATCTAGGGCACCATCCCTGTGCAGAGGAAGCTATCTTTGTTCTGCAAGCATGCAGAGCTTCCTCAGTGGCTCCTGGTGAAGGCTTTGACCCCTGTCCTCATGCTCAAAGCCCTTCTCTCCAGCCTGGCAGACTCCTACCCCACTGCAGAACCCTTCTCAGGGGAGCCCGCCCAGCCCAGGCTTCCTCACGGGGCTGACCCTAACATTCAAACCTCCTCCATCTTTATCTGTGGACAGAGAGCAGAACCTGTGGAACGGAGCCACGAGATCCAGTCTGCCAGGGTCTAGGGGTGGGGTGGGATGAGGTAGAAGCGCAGAGGCCTAGAAGGAAGGGCAAGAAGAGGAAGGCTGACATCTGGGGTCTGGGGAGAAGGGGGGCTGGGCCAGGGTCCAAGCACAGCCTAGGAGGGGAGGTCCGGCACGACTCGCCAGGATCCTCTCAGCTGCCTGGAAGCTGCCCGGGTCCAGCCACAAGATGGCCATGAGGTCTGTGCCGAAGTCCTCGCAGTGGAGTGGACCAGCTGTCCGTGAGGTCCAGTTCTCCCTCGGGACGCTCTGGTGGCCTAGGGGCTACGCCACCCCTCCCTCCCCCTGCAACGGCTTGAATCTTCTGAACTCATCTGCGGTCAGGCTTTGCAGCACCATCGGGCGCCTGGCTTCTTCCCCAGTGTCTGGACTCCAGTCTTGCCTGGCCCGTAGGTGGAGGTGCCCTCCAGGGGAGGAGTGGTGTCCCCCCCCACCCCACCTGAGAGGTGGGGGCTCCTCGAGAACACTGGCTCACTCTCTCAGTGTCTCCCCGCCCCCCCGCCCCCAGGTTGAGGTCGTATGGCTGCTTGCATTCCACCCATAGGGAAACTGAGGTTGTGAGCTGTGGAGTCAGGAAGGGACCATCTGGGTCCTAGGACCACCCAGGGAGGCAGCCCTGCAGGACATCAGGGGACCCTGGCGCTTGCATTATGGGAATCACAAACTTGCAGGTTTTGAGCAAGGATTTAGACCCCAGATGTGTTCGGTGGGGCAAAGCTGCCTGTCCCCAGAGGCCGTGGGCGTCTAGAGAGGCTGACTGGGGCTTCTTCCGGCTGAGGCCCAGGCGTAGGGGAGTCTGGATTTCTTTCTCCATGTGTGCCTCACCTGCCCCTGGAAGCCTGCTGTGCTGTACTTGCTCGACAGGGCGGCGAGGTCAAATCTTGCTTGAGTTGCTCATGGTTGGCATGGATGGCTGAGGGAGTGGGCCTGCGGAGCCCCAGTGGGAGGGCAAGAGTGGGACCTGGGGACCAACGCTGGCATGGTAAAGACTCACTCAGACACTGCTGGCGGAGGAGCTGCCAATGAGCCCGAGCTTCAGAGGGCGGAGGTTTTTTTTTTTGGGGGGGGGGTACAGCAACATGACTTTGGGGTGGTCGGCATCTCGGTCGCTTCTCCTGGCTCCCCAGACTCAGCTCCCACAGCAGCAAATGCAGCTGCAGGAGGCATGCACGCACAAGGAGAAGAGCGTGGCCCTGCTGGAGCACCAGCTGGTGGAGGTGGAGGTGAGGCGCTGCCGGGGCTTGGGGCTGGGGGTCCAGGCTGTGGATGGCCACCGGATGCTTTTGTGTGCCTCCTCTTACAGGAGACGGTGCGGCGGTTCCGGGGGGCTGTCGGGGAGCAGCTGGGCAAGATGCGGGCGTTCCTGGCTGCCCTGGAAGACTCACTGGACCAGGAGGCAGAGCGGGTTCGGGGCGAGGCCACAGTGGCCCTGCGGCGGGAGCTGGCAGGCCTGCACTCCTATCTGGAGCAGCTGCAGCAGATGCAGAAGGTGTTGGGAGGCGTGGCTGACAAGCCGCAGACGGAATTCCTCATGGTGAGCCCCGGATGTTGCCTGGGCCAATGAATGCCTCAGGCTCCAGGGACTTCATCCTGTTGTCAGGTGGAAGCGCAGGCCCAGAGAGGGGCTGGGAGGAGCTGGGGCCACGTGTTCAGGACCTGAGCCTCAGGACCATGCTTACGTCAGACATGGCACAAGGACACTCTCCCCATGTGGTAGTGAGTATAGGTTTATATACTTAGGGGGACAATCTTTTAATAGAGAAGTATGAGTTCCTTGGGGAGGAGGTACCGTTTGCTATTCCCACTCCTGGACAGGGCCAGGGGTGGCCTTGAGTCCTGGGTTCCCTTTGGCTTTTCTGACTCTTCCTGACCCCACACTCCTGGCTGCCTGTCCCATCTTTGGTAGTGTCCAGAGTCCTGTGAGCTTTCTTCACCTCTGTTTTTTTTTCTCTCTGTGCAGAAATACTGCCTTGTGACAAGCAGGTGAGACCAACCTGGCGGGACCCTTTCCCTGGCTTTCTAGTCACCCCAGCTAGCCGCCACCCATTCACACACCATGTGCTTTCTGCTTTCCCACACTTTCTATGAGCACAGAAACAAATCAGACCTGGTCCTTACCTGGGGGCAAGGTTGGTGTTGTGACACAGGTGTCACTATGTGCTCTGGCTGTGGCACAGACAGAGGTGGACAGGAGGCTTTGCTGAGGGCTGGAGATCTCACGTGAACTCTAGAAGGACAGACCTTAAGGACAGAAGCATCAGGACAGGAAGGGGGAGGAGCAAGCAGAGAGCCTCAGTGGGCAAGAAGATGGTGTGGTATGCAAACGAGGGAGGGCTGGGGATGTGGGTCTTAGCCCAGCAGCAGGGTTTGATTTATTTTAAAAAATAAATCATAAAGTCAGGTGTGGTGTCACACACCAGTAATCCTTGCACTCTGGAGGCTGAGGCAGGAGGATCACTGGCAGCTCAAGGTCAGCCTAGGCTATGCAGTGGCTTCTAGGCCAGCCTGAACCATATAGTGAGACTGTTATCTCAAAAAGCAAAAAGTAGGGCCGGGCATGGTGGTGCATGCCTGGAATCCCAGCACTTGGGAGGCTGAGGCAGGAGGATTGATGCAAGTTCAAGACCAGCCTGGGCTACAAAAGTGAGCTCAAGGCCAGACTGAACTGCATAATGAGACCCTGTCTCAAAAAGACAGAAAAAAAAAAAAAAAGCAAAAAGTACATTTTATGTTATATGCACTCTATAATTTTAGTTTTGTTTTGTGCGACAGGGTCTTGCTGTGTAGTCCAGACTGGCCTTGAACTCAATGCATAGTCCAGGCTGGCCTTGAACTTGTGGCGATCTTCCTGCCTCAGCCTCCTAAGTACACATTACAAGTGTGTGCCACCGAGCCTGGCTCATTTAAGCACTGAGTGTACATTTATGCTCACCGGCGTCAGCGTTTTCATTGTGTGACCATCACCTCCATCCACCTTCAGTACTTTTCCTATACCAAGTTGGGGTGTGACATGGGGGGATCCTGGAACCTTCCTTCCCCACCACCCTGTCCCTCTGTCCTGCGGAGTACTTCCTATCGCCCTCCTCTAACAAAAGCACCTCCCTTCCCCTCCTTATCCCTAGGTCGCAGAAGATCCTGGCAGAATCACCACCTCCTGCCCGCCTGGATATCCAGTTGCCTGTCATTTCCGATGACTTCAAATTCCAGGTGTGGAGGAAGATGTTCAGGGCTTTGATGCCAGGTACTGAGGGGGCGGGCTCTGGGCTTCTGTGTGGGACCTAGGGGTTCAGTGGGAGGCCCTGCCTCACACAGGGAAACTTCAGGTCCAGCTCAGATCACGGAGGAGGGCACCCACACTTCACCTCTGCCTCCCCTGCCACCCTCTAACCTGTATTGTACATGGAAGATTTCTGGGAGCAGGGGGTTCGTGGTGATTGGAAAGGTGCCGCTGATTTCTTTTTAATGTATTTAGGGGAGGGTCTACGAGGTCTCACTACGTAGCTTGGACTCGTAGTGATCCTCCTTTTTCAGCTCCCAAGCACTGGGATTACAGGAGTGCAGTGCCATCGCCCAGTCTCAATAGCAGTCTCAGTGTGCCCTGGGGGCAGGCTGGCACAGCACGCTGGGGACTGAACCCTGGCCACTACGCACTGCCTAAGCAGGTGCTTCTGTCTACTGAGCTCTCAGGCTGGCCCTATGCCGCTGATTTCAAGAGCATTTCTGTTGGTAGATGGGAGGCAGGGGCTTGGGCTTGAACCACTGACGCCTGTGTCACCCGTGGCCAGGTCCTGCCTTTGGTTCTGGAGCTGATGATTCCTGCTTACTGGGGTGGGGTTAGTCTGGGATGGATCCTGTGGTGGTGTCCGCCGGCTCGGGTGGTTCGAGGGCTCAGCCTTGCTTCACAAGAGCTGGAGCATATCCGGGTGCGTCAGGACCTACAGGCACAGCTGGTGCAGCCCTAACTGTGTGCTCTTACTGGTGTGTGGTGGGGTTTATTCAACAGACCCTGGGGTTATTCAAGAGAAAACTAAGACCCAGAAACTAAGTCGAGAGTGACTGGTGGCACAGGTGTGTCGTCTCAGGCAGAGGCAGAGGCAGAGCCAGCCCAGGTCTGAGGGTCGTTCAGGGCAGAGGCCAGGTTCAATCCCGGGTAACCCCACTCCCTACCTGCAAAAGAATGAGAACTGATCTGACGTGACCCTTGGCCTCTTTGGGGCCACGGGCAGCCGGTCTTGTGACTTGCTACCGTCAGTCCTGCCCCCACCGCGCAGGGAGGAAATAGGGCGCGCCGCCCCTGGGGCAAACACCAGCTGCCCAGGGTGCGCTGACCGCAGCGTTCCCGCAGCGCTGGAGGAGCTGACCTTCGACCCGAGCTCGGCACACCCCAGCCTGGTGGTGTCGGCCGCGGGCCGCCGCGTGGAGTGCGTGGAGCAGAAGGCGCCGCCGGCCAGCGACGACGCGCGCCAGTTCGACAAGGCGGTGGCGGTGGTGGCGCAGCAGCTGCTGTCGGACGGCGAGCACTACTGGGAGGTGGAGGTGGGGGACAAGCCGCGCTGGGCGCTCGGCGTGATGCTGGCGGAGGCGCCCCGGCGCGGGCGGCTGCAGGCGATGCCGTCGCAGGGCCTGTGGCTGCTGGGGCTGCGCGACGCGAAGGTGCTGGAGGCGCACGTGGAGGCCAAGGAGCCGCGCGCCCTGCGCGCCCCCGAGCGGCGGCCGAGCCGCGTGGGGCTCTACCTGAGCTTTCGCGATGGCGTGCTCGCCTTCTACGACGCCAGCGACGCTGACGCGCTGGCCCCGCTCTTCGCCTTTCACGAGCGCCTGCCCGGGCCCGTGTACCCCTTCTTCGACGTGTGCTGGCACGACAAGGGCAAGAACGCGCAGCCGCTGGAGCTCGTGGGGCCCGAGGGCGAGGGTGGGGCAGTCTGAGGGGGCGGGGTGGGGAGGAGGGCGGGGCTAGGGGGCGGGCTGGGGACTAGCTGTCCACTGGGCGTGGCCAGGAGCAGGTGGCTTGTGGACCGGAGACTGGTGAGGTCTGAGGTGGCCTGTGACAGCTGGTGGGTCAGTGAAAACCCTGCTCTTGGCCAGCAGGAGGCCTAAGGGTACCAGGAAGAAGCCAAGGTGGAGGCAGAGAGGGAAAATGGGTCAGGGTGGTGAGGACGAGGACTGCAGTGTTGGGGCTGAGCCTCCCCAGGCTAAAGGCCTTTCATTCCCCTTTGGCGAGCCTGCCTCAGTGCTTGGGGTTTGGAGGTGCTAGGGGGCCCCTGGCAGGTGCTCTGGCATGGAACTGCAGCCCAGCCCATCAAGTTGCCTCTTTAGAGCACAGAACAGTGTCTTTATAAATCAGAGCGCAGTGGCCAGGGCTTGATCCTTCGCACGCTGTGCTGGTCCCGGGGTGCGCTGAGCAGCTGCTGAGACTGGGCGTGGTGGTGCGAGCCTGTAATCCCAGCAGTTGGGAGGCTGAAAATGGGCGAATCACTACTAGCCAGAGTCCGATCTATGTAGTAAGACCCTGTAGACCCTTTACTAAATACATTAAAAAAAAAATAATCAGAGATTTCTGGTGCAGTAGGTCCGGGGCAAATAAAAACATGGGCGCATCTAACCAGTCCCCAGGGGGGCCTTCGTGCTGCCCTGCACAAGCAGGGTCACGTTTTTGGCACCCAGGTCAGCCATGGATTGCAGATAGAAGCGCGGATCCATCCGCAGAAATTTAAAACAAAACAAAAACCAAGCACACAAATTTAGAATTGCCAGAGCCGGTGGCGGGTGACCAACTTCTAACTAGCTCAGAGCCCGTCTCTTGGGCTCCGGAGGACCCACTGAGGCCAGAAGGAATGCTCCTGTTTGCTGGAGGGAGAGACCCTGGAGATTCGGGCAGGTGGGGCTGGGGGCTGCTTCGGATTCTGTCCCAGGAAATGCGTGGGCTATGCTGGGCCTGCGGCTGCTGCAGCTGGGTAGAAGGGCCTGGGGTGTCTTGGCAACTGGTAACCATAGGGGATTTTCCAGGAAGGTACCAGGCTGAGAGAACAAGATCTTTGGGAAGGCTGTGCTAGGTAAGAAAGGCCGAAAGGTCTGACCAGGAAGAAGGAACAAGCCTGAAGGCGTCTCCTAGAGGTGGACTTGCTGTGTGCACCGTGGCTTTCAGAGGCAGTCGGGAGGATTATTTAGGAAGCAATAAAGGAGAAGGATTATTCAGTTGTAAACTCTATGGCCATTAATAAAAACTATTACAGTCGGACTCCTGCCTCATTTTATCTGTGAGAAGAGATGAATGACCTATTGTTAGGCAGTAGCCTTCTCATTATGCCTTTTTCTGTTCTCTTGTTTTGGTCTGTTTGCATTTTGAGACAAAGTCTCCCCTGAGTAGCCCCGGCTGGCCTCAAAAATGCTGCAATTTTCCTGCCTCAGCCTTTTGAGTGCTGGGATTACAGGTATGTGCCACGATGCCCGATTACCTTCTGATATTTTATTTATTTATTTATTTTTCGTATTTTAGGGAAAGGTCTGTAGGATGTTCAGGGTCTCACTACTAGATCAGACTCATAGTGATCTGCCTGTTTACAGCCTCCCAAGAGCTAGGATTACAGGCGTGCACCACCATGCCCAGTCTCAATTGCCATCACTTTAATCCCCTGAGCTATTTAGCTGGTCTTTGACTAGGGTCTCACTATGTAGATCGGACTCGAACTTGTAGTAATTCTCCTGTTTTCAGCCTCCCAACTGCTGGAATTACAGGCCTGTACCACCATGCTAGTCTCGATTGCTGTCTAATCTTTCAAAAAAACACAAATGTTCAAACACACCCTACAAATGACTTTGGGTGACCAGAGTCAGTTGGAGTAGTCTTATACCCTGTTGCCTCTGAATTTCGGTTGTGCCTTCAAGGCACCGGGCATTTCCAGGCTTACCTGCTCCTGCTGCCCTGTGGAGGTCAACCCTGTGTCCTTGTGAGCTCTTGGGGTTCTCACGTTCAGTACACCAAGGAGCTCTGCTAGGAAGGACTTTTCCTTACTCACCCTTCAGAGCTCTGGAAGTCTCCTCTCTCTCTGGACTGAACCCAGGACCCTTCCACTGAGCAACATCCTCAGTCCTGCATTTAATTTTACATTTTGGCACAGGGTCCTGCTGGGTCCCAAAGTCGCCCAGACTAGCCTGGAACGTTTTTTTTTTTTTTTAAATTGTATTCGGTTGTTGTAGGCTCTCACTCTGCAGCTCAGACTCATGGTGATCCTCCTGCTTTCAGCCTCCCCAGCACTGCGATTACAGGTGTAGGCCACTCTTGGGACTCTGGCTGGCTCAGCCCACCCTGGGGGTGGGGCTGGTGTGGCATGTGGTGCCAGGGATTGAACCTCAGTCCCTGTGCTTGCCTAAGCAGGCATTTTAGTCCACTGAGCTTTCTCACTGCCCCCTAGACTGGAACTCATTTTTTTTTAGTCTTTTTTGAGACAGGGTCTTACTATGCAGTTCAGGCTGGCCTTGAGCTCACTTCTGTAGCTCAGGCTGGTTTTGAACTCACATCGATCCTTCTGCCTCAGCCTCCCAAGGGCTGAGATTACAGGCATGCATCACCTATACCCAGTGAGGAGGTCTTTTTTTTCTGGATAGACAATTTAATTTTCTTGTGTAAAAACCCTTTATGTTGTAGCTACTGCTGGTGCTTGAGTCCCCTGGACAGAGATTCTGGTGTGGGTTTTCACAAGATGGTCAGTGAATTCCTGATAGGGAGATGGTGAATGCACTCTCTTTCCAGAGGTCAGATAGCTGTAGGTCTTAGAGATGGCATCAAAGGTGGCCTTAGCTAAGTTGCCCAAGGTAGCAGTGCAGCCCCTAGCAGAGGTGTAGTGGTCATCAATACAGCCATCAATAGCAGCTTCTTGGGCACAGGGGCGGAGACGATGCCAGTGCCTCTGGGGGCAGGGCCCAGACACACCAACACAGAGCCACAGTGGCCAGTCCCATTGCGGGAACAGTGTGGGGCTTGCCAATCTTGTTTCCCCAGTAGCCTCTCCTCACGAGAACAATGGAAAGCTTGGCTAGGATGATGGCCCCACGAATGGCAGTGGCTACTTCCTTGGAACACTTTACACCCAGGCCAACATGACCTTTGTAGTCTCCAATGGTGACAAATGTTTGTTGCAGCTCTGGGCCTAATTGTCCATCTCATTCTTGTTAACTCTCGACCTCAGGCTCCCGAGTATCAAACCCTGACTGCATCTAGGGACCGCTGCCTCTCCTACAGAAAGGGCCTGTCTGTAATACCAGCACACCTGGAGGCTGAGCAGAAGGGTCAAGAGTTACAGGCGAGCTTCTTCTTTTCTGGGGAACACCAACAGCAGATGATGCCGGTGCAGCAGGAGGGGCCCGAGGCCCCCGGGGCCCAGGCGTGAGAGACAGCAGCAGCTTCTACAGAGGCTTCAGCAGTGGCCTTCGAGGCTATGGGTGCAGCAGAAGCCTGGTTAGCAGCAGTAGGGTGATGGCGACGGCCACTGTGCCCACTCCTGCTGCTAACCGGAAGATGGTTCTTTCCTTCTTTGTTCTTTTAATTAAATCATTAGGGGGGATAGGGGCCAAGTGACAGCTGCAGACCAGATGTGTACCCTCTATGGGCCGCAATGGCTCATGGGCCAGTTTGTATTTTATTT
>PVJA010048451.1:0-14208 GCA_004027025.1 Myocastor coypus
AGGTGAAGTCTGCAACGAATTACTCCATCTCTTTACACTTTTCCATTTGCTAACATGCTACTATGCTCCTTGACTATAAATTCCCACTTTTCTGATCACATTCAGAATTGAGTTCAACTTTCTACCCTAATACAAAACCTTGCTATAGTAGTCTTCCCTCCTGTCTCTGCCAAGTGTTATGAATAACCTTCTCTAGCACGTTACACATGGCTACTAATCCTTCCCCTAGTTCTTTCAGAAAGAGTGCCCAGAGTGTAGATCTCAAATTTTTAAAAATTCAGGGCCGAGGACATAGCTCAGTGGCATAAATGCCTCCTGGGGAAGTGCAAGTTCCTGAGCTCGATCACCAGTGCCAAATAAATAAATAAAATTAAATAATGGGCTGGGCAAGTAGCTCAGGGTGAAAGCCCTGTGTCCAACCCCCAATACTGCAAAAAAAAAAAAAAAAAAAAGAAAGAAAGAAGATACACCTGTTATCTTGGTACCTCCTTATTTACCAAGACAGTAAATAATTATAAAACACACTTGCTTTCCCATATTTTTTCTACATTTGCTCACCTTTCCTGCTGTTCCTTAGCCATGCTAGAGCCCTTACCAGATATGACACCCAAATTCTGAATTTCTTAGTCTACAGCACTATGTGACCTAAATAAACCAAAAACGTCTTTTCTTTAATAACTGTCTAGTTAGCCAGGTGTGGTGGCGCATGCCTGTAATGTAATCCCAGCATTTGGGAGGGTGAGGCCAAAGAATCATTGGGAGTTCAAGATCAGCCTAGGCTACAAAGTGAGCTCAAGGCCAGGCTGAGCTGCATAATAAGACCCCAACTCAAAAAGACAAAAAATCACTACCTAGTCTCAGGAATTCTGTCATAGACACAGAAAAAGGACCAAGATGCCCTACTTAGAATCCAAGAAGTTAGCCTGCATGGCTTATG
The DNA here is from genome assembly GCA_004027025.1 of Myocastor coypus. Taxonomy (NCBI): domain Eukaryota; kingdom Metazoa; phylum Chordata; class Mammalia; order Rodentia; family Myocastoridae; genus Myocastor; species Myocastor coypus. The sequence goes on from PVJA010048451.1 coordinate 938, forward strand.
GAATCCTCACAGAAGACATTAAGACTTGTGCAAAAGAGACAAAAAATTTTAGTACTCTTAAGAACCAGTTTGGGCCAGCAAGGTGGCTCATTGGTCCAAAGAACCTGCTTAGGCAAGCTTAGGCAACCACAGGGACTGTGGTTCAATCCCCCACACTACATGCTGTGCTAGCTCTACTCCCAGGGCAGGCTGAGCCAGCCATAATATAATTAATAAATAAATAAATAAATAATAAAAAGTAAACTATTTGGGAGGACACTCACTCGGGAACCCCTTTTGTCCCTCTCTTGGACAGGAGCTTTCTTTCCCTCAATAAATATATTCTGCTCATTAAAAAAAGAAAATGTTCTCCCCACAACTCCCACTAAGGGTGTCATAGCTTAGAGTTTTGCAAGGGAAACAATACAATACAGGACATATATTTTATAAATTATTAGAGCTGCCCAAATAGCTAAGCAGATTAAAGCATCTGCTTAGGCGGATGCAGTGGCCAGGGTTCCATCCCTGGCCCACAGTGCAGGCCCCGCCCCATGGCCGCACTGGGAAAGCAATTGAGACTGGACGAGGCGGCACACTCCTGTAATCCCAGCGCCTCTCCCAACATGAACACAGGCAGATCACTACGAAGTCTGATCTACATAGTGAGACCCTGTAACCCTGTAGACCCTTATTTTATGATAAATCACCCAAAGAATTATATACCATGAGTGCAGGAAATCTCTACTGGAAGAGGTCAACACATTTTTTCCTAATACGAAAGTACAAGCTAAACAGAACTGATACTAACAGTAACAGACTTCACAAAAGATCAAACCCAACAGCAAATGAAGACAGAGTAGGTCTGGGTCAGAGGATCCCGAGCCCAGTGACTGTACCTAGCCCAGCAGACTTTATCTAGAAAGCTCACAAGGGACGCTTACAGGAAGGAAATGAGGGAACTAAAGAAAGTAGCTCCTAACACACAATGGATACTGCCTGCCTATGACACATTTGCTCACACCCTCACATAATGTCTCAGATAAGCCATGGTGTTCCTTACTGCAGTCAATACATTACAGGGCAAATATTGTCACTGACTCTGACATCTTAACTTTTTATTTGGCCTTAAACCATCCATTTAAATACCAGAATCAGACCAGTACCACTACGACTGAACTGCTTTGATTCTTTCAAAGGAGAATTTTTTTTTTTTAGACAAGGTTTCCTATGCATTTTAGTCTGGCCTTGAACACTCCTGCCTCAGCCTCCCAAGTGCTGGGATTACAGTCATATGCTACCATGCCCAGGCCCAAAATTGTTCTACTTTCCCATACAAGACAGATCCACCTAAAATACATAGATTCTATTTCCAGCCACTACCTATGAGAAATATTCTGAATATTTCTTTTGCATATAACTACCGTATGTAAATCATTCAGATTTGCCTTCAAAAAGCAGTTTGAAAACTATCCAATTAGATTTTATTAGCCAGGCATGGTGGCACATGCCTGTAATCCCAGCACTCAGGAGGCTGAAGCGGGAGGCTGAGGCGGGAGGCTGAGGCAGGAGGCTCGGTGAGAGTTCGAGACCAGCCTGGGCTACAAAAGTGAGCTCAAGGCCAGCCTCAACTGCATAGTAAGACCCTGTCTCAAAAAGAAAAAAAAAAAAAAAAAAAGATTTTATTCACAACTAACTTTAAACAGAAAGTGGTATGCTCTCTAAACTTCATTATTGTAAATCAATATGCTTAAATGCAAAGCTATTAGCTATTCTTTCAGGTAAAAACTTAAGAGAATGTAAAGAAAATGAACTCCACACATTAGTAACAGAACTTAACACAAAACGGAGAGAAAAGATGAAACTAAGTACAAACAGTGACAAAAATATACTTACAGTCTCAAAGTGCAAATGGCTATCCTTTAAGAAATTTTGAATTTTGTCCTTTGGTAAAATACCAAATCGAAATCGAAGAAGATCCATTTCTTGTTGAATGAACCAACGTCTAAGATCTTCACTGCAATAGGAAGAGAAAATTATGAGTGTAAATTTAAAACTTCACTACTTATTATCACAAGAAATTTCTACAAAACAATATCCAAAGACAAGCAGGATGCCAACAGACAGCAGTTAAAAGCAGTCAGGTTTCCACAGTGATAAAGAAATAAACACAGTACCAGCAACCATAATCCACCAAGGGCATGTTCACTGTAAGTTTAAGAGGTATTATGAACATAAAGTTCAAATACAGTGTACTTTGGGCCCACCTGGCTATTGAATAACATAAAATAGCTCCTTGCACGAAATGCAACTGTAAAGAAGTTGGGAAATGGGGTACACCTTTGACCTGAGATGGTTTCATCAAAGGCAAGCAAATACCCAATTTTTAAAGTTATCTCTAAATAGATGATGATCAGCAAATTTTAAAAAGTAAAAGTATAAACCTTACAAACAAGGGTTCTGGGGAGATAGCTCAGTGGAATAAGTGCTTGCCTGTCAAGCACAAGGTCCTAAGTTCAATTCCTGGTACCACTAAGGAAAAAAAAAAGCCACAAAATATGATTTCCTTTTTGGTGACTTTTAACAGATCATCAGCAATTTATTAACTGTACAGATTACATAGAATACACATGCTTCTTTAAATAGGATCATATTTGATGAATAAATTTCCAATTTTGACCTTGAAATAGTAAGCCAATCAAGACTCTTACTTGATAAATATAATAAAGAGAAATAACTCTACAGTATTTGACCAAAATTAAATGAGTGGGAAAAAAAAATATCAAGACTTTACAAAAAGCAATTCCTTCTCCCTCTGGGTGGCACTATTATAAAAATTTGTATCAAATTTAAGTATGTGTTTGATTAATTCTCATAAATATTATCTTTTTAGAAAATCATAAAAATCCTTTTTCCTAAGGATACTCTTCTCATTTTAAATTCCACATGGAGTCACTCCAAGAGTTAAAAGTGTCATCAGGCAAAATTCAGCAACAGAAACCTTTTTCAGTACTTTTTACACCTAAATAACTTGTTTCAAACACTTCACTGCCACAGTGCTCAACCTGTCACACACTGGTTCCCAAGCCAGTGTAGTGTGCGTTCAGTGTGCGTCAGTGTCTCATGTACCAATGCACAGCCCAAAATATAAAATCTGACAGTTAAGGTACAAATGCATACTCACGACTGACAATAAGCAAGGCGCAAAATAAAATGAGAAATGTGATCTTTTCTTCGTGGCTCATATTCATCTTCTAAATTTTCCTTAAAAACAATGACGAACAAAATAAATGCATCAGAATGATAACAGACATAAAGAAATTCTGCATACACAAAAACGTGCAAAAACATATTTCCTGGTTCTTGGTCTGTCTGTCTTTTGGGTTTGTTTTTTTTTTTAAGGGCTTTGCTATGTAGTGCAAGCTGGCCTCTAACTCATAGTGACTGCCCTGCCTCAGCCTCCCAAGTGCTAAGACTACAGGCACCCAGCACCACACCTGGCCAAGAACACATTTCTTAATATGTACTCCAAGATAATTACCATTTTACTAAACTTTCAATCAGGTAAAACAAAGAACTGAAGTGATCTCATCCAAACCTATATCAGGATCTACTCCCATCATATCAATCCTTTTTTCTTAACTTCCTTTCTTATATACTTTTTACCCCGCTAAAATATTTCGCCACTTCAAACACTTTAGGGGTCAACTTTCTACTCTGCCGTATCACATCTTGTGACCCCTCCCCACTGCCCCGGTAGGCTGTAGGTACCCTCGTGCAGTCTATGCTGCACCAGTCTTCATAAAAGCCTTGTGCCTAATACCTGACCCTTCCCACAGTGGACACTCAGTATGGAAACACAGACAAGCTGAAGGCTTTTTTCTTTTACTTACTCTGAAGGAAAACTTGAGCCTTCTAATTTCAGCCTCCAATTTACTCTGATATTGTTCAGTTCCTTTGACATAGCTCACACCAAGATTTTCAACTGTTTTTAGTACTAAAAAAGGGGGGAAAAAGTATAAATGTAAGATAACTTCGGCAAACTAAATATAAGAAAAAGTGTCCAGCAATTCTCCAATTATTTGTTTTTAGAACATGTCAGAGTAAGTCTTACTTTTCACAAGTAATTATAAACTATGAATGTTTTACAAAAGAATAATCTTCTTCAATAGAAAATATTTGTGCCCCGTACCACTATCTTACACCAGGGATTCTTACCAGGGAAGAGGAAAGGACAGTGGAGCCTTCTTACAGGAAGCCACTGTTTTCAACTTCCACACAGGAGAAAAAACCAACACCTCTTGCTTGTATTTTTTCATGCAGAGCTGCCATTTAGAATCATAAAAATTAGGCTTTTCTGTCCTGAGGAGGCAGAAAAGGAAAAAAAAATCACATCCATGAAGAAGTGGGGTCATGATGTCATCCAGATGAACTGTCCTGAATAGATGCCACCTGGTGTTCACAGATCTCTAAAGCTCGTCAATTTTTTTTTTTTTTTTTTTTTTTTCCTTCTGGGAAAAAAAGGTATATATTTAGAATTAGCCAGCTGGACTCAGTTTAGATGATCCCAACTTTATTGGCAACATCCAATGCACCATAATCAGGAGCCAACATGCCTTCTTCTCTCTGTCAGGCCTGATTGGGATATTGACCTTGGCAACGCTGATGTCACAGAGCTTCTTTACAGCTTGTGTGACTTGGTGCTTATTGGCTTTGACACCCACAGTGAGCATGAGCATGTTGTTCTTTTTAATGGCTGACTCTGTGGTCAGGGGGACCTTGATGATGGCACGGTGATCAAGCTTGTCTCCCTGGGGGGTGCTCTTCCGAGGGTATTTGGGCTGCCTCTGGAGCTGCAGTGTCTTGGGACGGCAGAAGGTAGGTGATGTTCATATCTTCTTTTTGTGGCTGTGGATGCCTTCAGCACGGCCTTCTTGGCCTTCAAAGCTTTGGCTTTGGCTTCAGCTTTGGGAGGGTCTGGGGCTTCCTCCTTGCCTTTGTCACCATCTTGGTAAAAAGGCTTGTCAATTCTTTAGATGACTCTCTGTCTCTGTTTCTGTCTCTAACAATTGAACCCAGGTCCTCTGCACTGAGCTCCACTCTCAATCGTCATTTTATTTTTTATTCTGGTATGACAAATAGTCTGAAGAGATAGTTCAGCAGACCAAAGCACCTGCTTAGGCAAGTGCAGGGACTGTAGTTCGATCTCAGACACCCATGCCATGCAGGCTGAGCTGGCCACAAAAAAAAATACAGATGGTCTCACTAAGTAGCTAAGATGCCCAGACTGGGATCAAACTTGTGAGCTTCCTCTGTCAGTGCTAGGAATACAGCCTGTATTCCTGTGCCACCATGCCCAGCTAGATGAATTGTTCTTTTGAGGAATTTTCTAATTTTTGAATACTTGAAATTTTCTATGTTGCTTCCTGAACATAAACCTGTGTTAAGTGCTAAGTGTTCTAATTCACATGCAGTTCATTCCTTCCCCATCAACACAGAGCAGAAAACAGGATCGTACAACATGACCAGATCCCTGCAACAACCCAATCCTATGCCATAAGCATGCCACAAAGTGGCCTTAGTTATTCACACTTCACTATCCACCCTGAACTTAGCACCATGCCTTCAAACACAACCTTCTCCTTCACAGTGCCAAACATCTATATTAACATGTGTCAGCTGGAAAAAACCTTCACATCTCTGCTGAAGTTTTCCACTCCTCCTTCAAAGACCACATCTCATCTTGACTTCTCTAAGCCTGACACATTCAGACTAAGTCAGTTACTCCCGCTTCTAGACTTCTGCAGCACTATTTACTTCCCCTAAAGCAGTGGCAATAACTATGACTACTATTCTAGACATCTCTCTGCAGGTACTAGAGAAAAGCTATGGTCTGCCTTCCCTCAGACTAGCCACTTACAGTACAGTGGTCCTCAATAAATAGTCTAATACATGCATGAATGAACAGCAAACTCTCCACAACGAATAAATACTTGGTGAACAGACTGAATAAAGATCCGCACTCATCCTCACAAACTGAGCTTCTCAAGCACTTATTTATTCAATTTAAATGTCACTTACATTTCAGTCTATCAACAGCCAAGGTCTCAAACTCTATCAGAGATATGTTTTCAGAGGGTGGTTCCAGGTAAAACTGAAGGCTGTGGGGATAAGAAGCACTCTTCTGGTCTCCTGCCAGCCTCAGCTTCCTCCTCTTTATTCCAGAAAACTGCATCTCGGTCACCTATGGAAAGAAACGCATGACAAAACATGAGTTCACATATACTGACGTTGAAAGCATGCACAAAATGTTCAAAGGGGTGATGTGCTCCAGATTTTTTTTTTTTTTTTTTTAGAATTTTTTTTTTTTTCTTGTTTCAGAACCCTTGTTTGCTTATTCACTCATTTTCATGGCCAGCTCAGCCTGCCCCGAGGGCAGGGCTGGCGCAGCATGTGGTGCCGGGGATCGAACCGCGGTCCCTGAAGCCGCCCAAGCTTCCCCAAGCAGGCGCTTTAGACCACTGAGCCATCCCGCCAGGCCCCTGCTCCAAATTTTCTGAAGTACACTTGTCACAATTCTGTAAGGGTGGCGGAGTTTACAAAATAGCCCTTGGATCGCCATAATCCTCTTAAAGAGTTAAAATGAGGTTTTCTAGGGGTGCCATCCCAAAATCTGACTACATGACTTACAGAACTGTATCACACTGTTACCATCTATCTGATGACCCTAGGAAGCAAGATGTCTTCTAGATTTAGTTATGTGAAACTAATTCTGGGGACCGACCACAGAAACCTTTAAAAGCTCCCACCCAGAACTTCTCAAATTCCCCAAGGCGGAAAGGTCTCTCTCACCACCAGGCCCTGACGATAAGTCTGCTCCCATGTCGGGAAAGTGACCATTTTTACCTCAACTTGCAAGCCTCAAAACCAGGTTTCTCTCCGTTATGTCACTTCGCGAAATTGTCTTTTACCTACAAACACAGCAACGCGCGAAAACACACAGGCTAACACCCTGTTCCGCTCAGTGGCGGGAGATTTCGATTGGGACCGGAAGCGGAAGTGACGGAAGAACGGCCACAGGCCCGCCCCCGGCGCCCCGCCCACCGTGCGCGGGCACCGCGCATGCTCAGGAGTGTGCGTCTGTGTGCTGAAGGAGTCTGGGGTGCTTTATCCCTTCTGAGAAGTTCAGATTGCGTTAGGCTGGGATTTGTTCTGTTTTTGTTTCAGTTTTGAGCTGACTTCTGACTTCCGGCTATGTGGAATTGGTAGTTTCTGAGAGTTGAAACTGTGGTGCTGGAAAGCTAGCGTAAATAACGTCAGAGGTTCCGTAGCTTCTTTGGAGACGCTCTCAGCCTCGCCAAATCTATCGGCGACCCCAAGGGGCGGCGGGGGAGCTCTCATCGTTTTACGGATGAGAAAACACGCTGAAAGGAACCATCGGTTGCTTTCTACGCAGGACATGACCTTGTTTGTTTCGGAATCAAGCCACATAGGGCTAGGTTCCACGCGGTGCTGGGCCAGCGCGGCATCTGTACAGTATCTCAGGATGGGAACGCAAGATAGAGACTACAAGACAGCGGACTTGGGAAAATGAGGGTGGAGAACGCTGCGTGGCTCATTTTCCAGACGTCCAGCTCAGGCCTGAGCCCTACTATCTGCAGCGTTCCAGAACTGCAAGAGAATGCCACCTGTGGCCCCTAGGGGGCGCCTGTCGCTTAGAAAAGTGGCGCTTGGAGGCGCTGACGTTACTGAGACTGAAGAGTGCCTTGATATATTCAAGATTTTTTTTTATATGTTTAAGATTTTAGAAATGCAAAGTATATATTTGAACACTATAAAACTTCAAGGCGTCAGGCAGCTTACATATCAAATTTTGCTCCAAAAAATAAATGAGGGTTAAATTGTTAGCCCCATTTTATGAAAGAGTGAGCTAGAAAGGTCACATATTTAGTGACAGCCAAATTCAAGTCTAGAAAAATTGTCCAGGAACCACTGAGCTAACCATTAATGAGAGCACAACCTACCTTTATTTTCTTTCTCCTGGTGTCAGATACATACCTGACATTACCTGGGCCAAAGATAGCTGAAAAACAGGCTGGGGAAACAGCTCAGAATAAGTGCTTGTTGCCTGGCAAGTGCAAGGACCTGAGTTCAATCCCCGGTTCCACAAAAAAAAAAAAAAAAAAAAAAAAAAAAAAAAGATAAACATGTGACCTGCTGTCAAAAAGAAAAAAAAAAAAGAGAGAGAGAGCTAGCACAGAGCATATGGAAAGCTTTTAAATGAAATGATGCAAGCCAAAAAAAAAAAAAAAAAATCAAAGGGCCTGGCACAATGGCTCAGTGGTCTAAAGCGCCTGCTTGGGAAAGCTTGGGAGGCTTCAGGGACCATGGGTTCGATCCCAGGCACCACATGCTGCGCCAGCCCTGCCGTTGGGGCAGGCTGAGCCGGCCATAAAAAGTGAGTGAATAAACAAACAAAGGTTCGGAAACAAGAAAAAAATAAAATAAAATAAAAAGTCTAAAAAAAAAATTAAAGAATCGACTATAAGCTGGATATGGTGGCCCATGTCTGTAATCCCAGCACTTGGAGGCTGAGGCAGGAGGATCAGTGCAAATTTGAGACCAGCCTGGGCTGCAAAAGTGAGCTCAAGGCCAGCCTGAACTGCCTAGCAAGGCCCTATCTCAAAAAGACAAAAAAAAAAAAATTGACTATAAAATTATGTAATTGTGAATCTAAAAACTTCACAGAATTGATTTGCAGTCATCAGAGTTAATAAATGAGGATACACAAAGAACTTGAGTCAGTTTAATAAAGCAAAATTTCAAAGTGAAAAATGGAAAGATGAGGAAAGATGTTTATAACACAGCAAAGAAATTTGCTCCTGCAAAACTGGCCTAAAGGGCTGGGGAGATAGCTCAGTGGAAGGTCCTGAGTTTAGTCTCCAGTACAAAAAATAATAACTGGTCTAAGGTTTAACATTTTGGGAACATGAGCCACTGGACAATTTGGTGAAAGATCACATGAAAATAACATCGCATGGCTAAGGAGATGGCTCCATGGTCTAAGCACCTGCCTACCAAGCCCAATGTCCAGATTTCAGTCTCCAGTATCACATGCCCTTCCAACCTGGGGCTGCCCCCCACTCCCGCTCCCACTGACCCAGCCACTGAGACGGGGCATGATGGTGCACGCCTGTAATCCCAGAGCTAGGGAGAGGATCACTATGATCCTCTGAGCTGCATAGCAAGACCCCATACCAAATAAATAAATAAATAAATAAATAAATAAATGATTTTTTAAAAAAGAAAGAACACATCACAACTCGCAGAACATTTCAAAATGTTCATGATTACCATGTGCGGCTGGTTAAGAATATCAATACATGTTGTTACACTTTTTTTTTTTTCCTCAAAAGTCCCTTTTGTTTATGATCCCTAGGTAGCCTGCCACAATTAAAAGTGAAGTAATTAGTGTGATGTTTATGATCAGCTCGGAAAAATGGTTACATGTAACAACAACTTGCTGCATCACATAATAAACAAGTGTTAGTGTATCACATAATAGCTGCCTTTTCATACTAAAAGTCTATTTTCCTAATATGTTTAGGACAGGGTCCACAGGGTCGCTCTACTCAGATAGGACTCACAGTGATCCTCCTTTCTCAGCCTCCCTAGCACTGGGATGACAGGTGTGTGCCACCACGCCCAGTCTTGTCTCAGCGTGGCCTCTACCCCACAGTTTGTGGTGCTGGGGACTGAAACCCCAATAGCCTATTTTAAATCTCAGAACCCAAAGTACCTTGCATCTGTCAGCCATTTCAGCATCTTCATCACGTGCTCATGCTGCACTCTTGGTCCCTACCTCACCGTGAAGTCTTTCTGTCACCAGAAGGAACTGCAGTCTGAATCTACATGTCACAGCAGCAGGGGCGCACAATGATGTTCACAGGGCGGTGGCCGTTTTCAGTAAAGCACGCACTTCTTCATGAATTTATTTTTTAAATAAAGTTGGGTTGTTAGAGTGCTCAACCCTGACGACCAATATCCTTGTAAACTGAAACACTGACTACCCAATGAAGAGGAAGAAAACATATAGACATACAATTTTATTTCCACTAAAACCCTAAGCATCTCAGAAACAAGCACAAGCATGTCATTCACTTTTGTAACCCCAGCTCTTGGCACTCATTGAGACTTCAACAAATATTTATGCAGCGGGATTGATGAATGCTGTGAGACATGTATGAAGGAAAGCGCTGGGTTTAAGTTCACATTAAACAGATGGTTTGAATCAAATGTGATTCCAACCTAAAAAGCTTCAAGACCTCATCTGAAAATGCCACACACATTCCTTCCAGGATGACTTGGCTGGCCAAGTTTAGCCCATGACAAAGCACCGAATACCTTTCTGAGAGAATTTCCATGAATCATCCCTGCTCAACTCAATCCCCACCCTCAACAAAATGGGCTGCTGCAGACAGATGACCCCACAAGGTGTCCACCCTTTGATGACTCCACAGCTCCAGGACATCTGTCCCACGGTGTGTCCACAGTTGCAAGTTTAGTTGCCATACTTGGTAAATCAAAGTGAGTTCGTTCTGCCCCAGCACAGGTGTGTTGCTCTAAAAACCAAGGGTGGAGCAAGTTTCTTTACCAACCGAGCATGCTACAAATTCTAGGTCCTGCCAGCCCTGCTTGCCACAGAAAACAGGAGCAAGAAGTTTTTCCATTGAGATCACTGACCCACAGAGGCTAAGGCGAATTTAGCCAACCCCTGCTCACTCTGCGCTTCCCATTTCACTGCCTGTCCCTGGCTGATGGGTTGGAAAGAAACCCAAAGAAAGAGTCTCATTCCTTCTCCCTCCACTTCTGATGGCTTTTGTTAAATCCAGCAGCAAGCAAGGAGCAAGAGGGCTAGAGCAAGTGTTCTCTTGGAAGGAAGATTTGGTCCACAAGTATTAACTGAGCCCCTACGAAGTGTCAGCATATTCTTTGACACAAAAGTTATGAAAGGGCCCAAAATTCCTGTCCTCCTAAGTTTTACACCAGGGGCTCTCAACCTGTGGGTTGCAACCTTGGTGGGGGTCAAACAACCAAAACACAGGGGTGACCTAAAGCCATCGGAAAATGTTATTTATTTGGAATTGTTATATTTCAACCCAGCCTATGCCATGGTGAAATGTTATTTATTGGAATTAGTAATAACTATGTCTCAACGTATAATTATTGTTTTTGTGGTTAATCACTATATTTAAATTATGTTTGATTTGTAGCAATGAGAATACATAATGCATATCAGGTATTTACATTCCAAATCATAACTGTAGCAAAATTACAGTTTGAAGTAGCCACCAAAATTATTTTTTGGTTTGGGATCACTGCAACATGAGGAACATACTGCAGGGTCACGGCATTAGAAAGGTTGAGACCAGCCGGGCATGGTGGCGCATGCCTGTAATCCCAGCACTCGGGAGGCTGAAGCAGGAGGATCGGTGCGAGTTCAAGACCAGCCTGGGCTACAAAAGTGAGCTCAAGGCCAGCCTGAACTGCACAGTAAGACCCTGTCTCAAAAAGACAGAAAAAAAAAAAAAAAAAGAAGAAGAAAGGTTGAGACTGTTTTACACTCTAGTAAGAAAGTGTTATAGTTTATGTCTAATTGTCCCCCGAAAGCCTCATGCAGTCATTGGGCAGGGACTCCTATAGACTGAGGCTTGACTCATGAGTCACTGGTATTATGTGTTTTAGTACTGATCTAGAGCTTGAGACTTGATCCATGATCCCTGGGATTATGTGTTCTAAGTACTTCTGGAATTACGAGTGTAGCCTAAGGTGGATAGGCTGAGGCGGAGAGCCTGAATGTAACATAAAAAGAGACAGAGAGACAGACTAGAGCTGTTCCTTTATGTTCCCCTGGTTGTTCTGTTGCCTCTGTCACTATTCTTGCTATTCTGCCACCATGAACTGCTGCTCTCTACCACGTGTCTCGCTGCCTTGGAGCCAGCCAAGTATGGACGGAAACCTTCAGTTTCAGTCTAACTGTGAGGTAAATAAATCTTTCCTTCCTCATTTTGAGTGTTGGGTATTTGTCCCAGCAATGAGTAAAAAGTAACTAAGACACTTGTGTCTAGAAGTCCCCTAAAAGCCTCACATGATCCTAAGCTTGCCTAAGTAGGTGTTTTAGACCACTGAGGTATCTCTCCAGCCCCCCTTTATTTTCTTCTATAGACAACAAAACATTATTAGTTAGGGTTCACAGGGTGAAAACTTCATCCTAGGAGAAATATGATCACTTCTAGGAAGGTTAAATCTTTGGGGCCAGTGGTCCAGAAGCAGGAGGGTGAGCACTTGGGCCTCCACCCATGACAGAGTTCCGCTGCTCTTCTTTCTGGTGTTCTCAGCCCAGGGTGTCCCAGGAAAGGGGCCCCAATTGAATGCACCAGACTCTTTCACAGGGCTGGGCTCCCTTCCCTCTGCAAGCCCATACAGGCCACACAGGCAATGATTAGAACCAAAGGCAGCTCTCCCTTGGGTGCATTCATGAAAGAATCAGGTTATTCTGTGCTTCTTCCAATTGAGTAATAACAGTGGTTTTCCTCCAAGTTCTGATTAATGAGCATCACTGAGGGAATTTTCTGTCTGCTGTGTAGACATAATCTAATCTTTGTTTATGGTACACCATATCCAGATTTTTCCCATTATATTTGTTAGCTAATGACCTTTGGCATTGGTAGCTCACAAAGTCTAGAAAGAAATTTCATTTCTATGACCAAACCTAAGGTCTGCCCTACCAGTTAAACCTCTGAGGTCTCCACCTTCTACTACAATACTCACTTCTGTCTTTCCATTTTCCTTGTGTGTATGGCAAGTTTATTTTATTTTATTTTATTTTTGTCTTTTTGAGACAGGGTCTCGCTGTACAGTTCAGGCTGGCCTTGAGCTCAGTTTTGTAGCCCAGGCTGGTCTCGAACTCGCACCAATCCTCCTGTCTCAGCCTCCCAAGTGCTGGGATTATAGGCGTGCGCCACCACGCCTGGCTGGCAAGTTTAATAAAATGTATGTCCATGTCATCTGGAAGGCTCGGTGACTTCCAAATAGAGCCACATGGCTTCAGTGCAAGCCAGCATGTGTAACCCAACCCCACTGGTATCATAGAATCTCTGAAGGAACAGTTTGGCTCGCGGTGCAAGGCAGCCATGTGTAGCTACTCTTAGATTTTGTGCATTCTAAAACCAAAATGCCAAACATAACCTTGCATCATCACCTCTAATTTGAGTTTGGAAAACGCAATTCTCAGC
>PVJA010048452.1:0-14153 GCA_004027025.1 Myocastor coypus
AAAAAAAAAAAAAAAAGTGATATGTAACCCCAGAAGACATATAGTAAAAAGTAAAAAAAGTCCCGCTCCACCATAAAAACAAACTTTCCAAACAGGGGAGATAGTTCAGCAGCCTAAGCATCTGCCTGGCAAGCACAAGGACCCAGGTTCAATCTTTGGTACTACATGCCCTCCTGACCACCAAGATCAGGTGTAGTGGTGCACACCTGTAATCCCAGAGCCGGGAAGGATGAAACAGGATGGATCACTAGGAGTCCTAGCTAGCCAGGCGTGGTGGCTCACGCCTGTAATCCCAGCACTCGGGAGGCTGAGGCAGGAGGATTGGTGCGAGTTCGAGACCAGCCTGGGCTACAAAAGTGAGCTCAGGACCAGCCTCAACTGCATAGTGAGACCCTGTCTCAAAAATAAAAAGGCAAAAAAAAAAACTAGGAGTCCTAGCTGCAAAGTGGATTATGTATCCAATGTTTTAAAATAAACAAACTTTCCACTGTTCTAACCAATGAGCTTAGTCTCTCCATGAAATTCCAAAACCCGGGCCTGCCAAATAGCCCATCCCTGGGCCTGCTATGGCACCTCCCGCCCTCAGGTCCTTGAGACAGCAACTGAGATTGGGTGTGGTGTTGAGCCTGTAATCCCAGCTCTAGGGAGGCAGTAAACAAGTGGATCATTAGGAGTCTGATCTAGTAAGGAGGGAGACCCTGAACACCCTGTACACCCTTCCCAAAAAATACAATAAATAAATAAATAAATAAATAAATAAGGCTTTTTGAAACAAGATCTTCCTATGCAATTCAGACTGGCCTTGAATTCACAGTGGAGCCCAGGATGCCCTCAAGCTTGTGACAATCCTTCTGCCTCTGTGTCCCAAGTACAAGGAGTATAGATGTGTGCGAACATACCTGGCTAAATCATTTCCTAGTGAACCTCTAATGAAGGAACTGTCCAGCTCGTTACGGTTTGTGTATAGATGTTCCCTCAAAGTTTTAAGCAGTCACTGGGTGGCTTCTGGAGTTCGTGATTGATTATTCTGGGTGTGGGCACTGCACTTGCCCCAGGACACATAATTTGCATTACAATGTGAAGGAGAGAAACTAGCTAACTACTTGAGCTGCAACCACTCCCTTGGCTCTCAGATCTTCCCTGCTGCCACAGGTGCTCTCTGCCATGTATGGAATGAAACTTCCATTAACTGTGAGGCTTTCTTTAACTAATTTTGAGTGTCAGGTATTTGTCCCAACAGCGACAGAAGGGTAACTGAGGCAGAGCCTTTCCTAGCATCTAGCTGTAATCTTCCCTCAAAAAATACCATCTCAGAGCCAGGAGTGGTGGTGCACACCTGTAATCTTAGCACTTGGGAGGCTGGAGGATCCATGTAAGTTGAGATCAGCCTGGGCTACACAAGTGAGCTCAAGGCCAGCCTGAAATGTATAAGAGACCCTGTCACAAAAAAGGGGGGGGGGGGGAGCAGCCAGATAGCTCAGTGAACTAACTGCCTCCTTTGGCAAGCGCTTACAGCAGGGTTTGATCCCTGGTCCCACATGCCTTGCCAGCCCTGCCCCCTGGGGGTGACCTGAGCCAGCAATGCCTGTACTCCCCACACTGGAGAAACTGAAAATAGGAGGATCACTAGGAGTTTTGAGCTGTAGTGAGACCTTGTACCAAATGCATTAAATGAAAAAAAAAAGAAAGAAAGAAAAAATAAATTTTGCTAGGTGCAGGAAGTCTACAGCTTGACAGCCAGCCTGGGAAACTTATAAAGCTCCTTCCTAAAAGTAAGAGTAAAAACAATTGGAGATATTACTTAAGTGATGAGTAACGGGTTTAACTCCAATCCAAGTACAGGAGTACAGGAGTGTCACTTCTTTTTTTTTTTTTTGTCTTTTTGAGACAGGGTCTCGCTATGCAGTTGAGGCTGGTCCTGCGCTCACTTTTGTAGCCCAGGCTGGTCTCAAACTTGCACCAATCCTCCTGCCTCAGCCTCCCAAGTGCTGGGATTACAGGCATGAGCCACCACGCCCGGCTAGGAGTGTCACTTCTGAAAGCCTGTATTACAAATAAATCACACTTAGCCAGGCGTGGTGGCTCACGCCTGTAATCCCTGTAATAGGGAGGCTGAGGCAGGAGGATCAGTGCGAGTTCGAGACCAGCCTGGGCTACAAAAGTGAGCTCAAGGCCAGCCTCAACTGCATAGCGAGACCCTGTCTCAAAAAGACAAAAAAATAAAAAAATAAAAAAACAAATAAATCACACTAGAAATATGATCAAATCATAAGCTATGTATACAAGCATAGAACTTCACAGCATTGTAAGCTAGTATTAAAGTATCCTTCAGGCAAAGAGGGAAATAAAAAAATAATCAAGATATATCATGTACAGGTACAAATTCCCTGAGGAATGTGATCAATAACCAAACTGTACCAATAAACTTAGTAACAGGAAAAAAAACTTCAGAAACAATGAAAACTATGGGGTCACAGCTAGGCATGGTGATGCACACCCATAATCCCAGCACTTGGGAGGCTGAGGCAGGAAGATCAATGTGACTTCCAGACCAGCCTGGGCTACAAAAGTGAGCTCAAGGCCAGCCTGAACTGCATAGGGAGACCCAGTTTCAAAAAGACAGGGGGAAAAAAAAAAAAAAAAAAACTGTGGGGCCAGGGAGATAAACTCAACAGCCTAAGTGCCTGCCTGGGCAAGCATAAGGACCCAGGTCTGATCTCTAGCAACACACTGTGCTGGCCCTGCGCTGAGCAGCCACCAAAACTGGGCTTGATAACATGTAATCCCAGCACTGGGGAGGATGAGACAAGAACACTGAGTCTGAGCCACATTGTAACACCCTATACCAAACAAAGAAATAAATAGTTAAAAAAAAAATTTTTGGAAGACAGAACTAGAACTAAATACTGCTTATGTGCCAGGCCTAATTCAAAATACAACTCTAAGGGCTGCTTAAGGCAGAGTTTGACATTCAGCACTACTTAAAATAAAAAGACACGGAGTTCCTTCATGGACCTGAACACAACACTGTTCATAATTTCAAAAGGAATCCCTCCTAGATCTTCCTGCCTCTTGCCTCCTGACTGCTGGGAATACGATCATATACCATCATGCTCAGCCCTGTGGTTTCATTTCAAAAAATACTATCTGTCTATCCTGCCCAAGAAAATTACTACTGAACTACATTTCCAACTGTCAAAATCTCATCATCTGGGCCAGCAAGATGGCTGAGCGGTCTAAAGCGCCTGCTTAGGAAAGCTTAGGCAACCACAGGGACCATGGTTCGATTCCCAGCACCACATGCTGCACCAGCCCCACCCCTAGGGCAGGCTGAGCCAGCCATAATATATGTTTCCCATAATATATACTGGGTTTCCATCATTATCTTTTTTTCCTCCATCATTAACTTGTTTTTAAGTTTCACCCACTAACTATAGCACTCATTAGATCTTCCCCTGTATTAATACTGATTGTTGCTATTATTTCTGACATATGTATTATGGGAAAATCTGTCAGATTTTTGATATATATATATATATATATATATATATATATATTTTTTTTTTTTTTTTTTTTTTTTTTTTTTTTTTTTTTTTTTTTTTTTTTTTTTTTTTTTTTTTTTTTTTTTTTTTTTTTTTTTTTTTTTTTTTTTTTTGGTCTTTTTGGTCTTTTTGAGACAGGGTCTCGCTATGCAGTTCAGGCTGGCCTTGAGCTCACTTTTGTAGCCCAGGCTGGTCTCAAACTCACACTGATCCTCCTGCCTCAGCCTCCCAAGTACTGGGATTACAGGCATGCACCACCACGCCCGGCTTGTTTTATTTTTTTTAAAGCAGGGTCTCAGAGGCCAGCGAAATGGTTCAGCGGTCTACAGTGGCTGCCTAGGAAAGCTTAGGCAACCGCAGAGACCATGGTTTGTTCCCTGGCACGAGATGCTGCGCCAGCCCCATACCCCATTGCAGGCTGAGCCAGCCATAAAAACAGCGTCTCAGTATGTAGTTCAGACTGGCCCTGAATTCACTATGTAGCCACAGGCTAGCCACCACAAGGTCAGGTGAACTTGCTGTGATGCTCCTGCTTCAGCCTACAAAGTGCTGGGATTACAGGTGTGACATCATGCCCAACCACCAGTACTTTTTACCTTTTTTTTTTTTTTTTTTTTTTTTTTTTTTTTTTTTTTTTTTTTTTTTTTGTCTTTTTGAGACAGGATCTTGTTATGCAGTTCAGGCTGGCCTTGAGCTCACTTTTGTAGCCCAGGCTGGTCTTGAACTTGCACCAATCCTCCTGCCTCAGCCTCCGGAGGGCTGGGATTACAGGCATGTGCCACCACACCCGGCACTTTTTACTTTCAAGACTGGGTTTTAGACAAGAATGTTGGCACACACCTATAATCCCAGCACTTAGGAAGTAGATAAGGGAAGATCTTTGCAAGTCTAAGATTAGCCTGTGCTACAAAGTGAGCTAAAGGCAGGCTTGAACTGCACAGAAAGACTGCAAAGAAAAAAGTCTTGCTAAACTGCCAGGCTCAAGGCAGCCTGTATTCCTATCTCAGCTGCCCCAACTACAAGGATTACAGAACTGATTCTTGGTGTTGAGCTCTATGTATTTATCTTTTTTCTTGTTTCAGAATTTTTGTTTGTTTGTTTATTTATTTCTATGGCCAGCTCAGCCTGCCCTGAGGGCAGGGCTGGCCCAGCATGTGGTGCTGGGGATCGAACTGTGGTCCCTGCAGCCACCCAAGCTTTCCTAAGCAGGTGCTTTAGACCACTGAGCAGTCCTGCCGGGCCCCTATGTATTTATCATTTTAAAATATTACCACAGGCATGGTGGCGCACACCTATAATCCCAGCACTTAGAAGGCTGAGGCAGGAGGATCAGTGTAAGTTCAGAGACCAGCCTGGGCTACAAAAGTGAGCTCAAGGCCTGCCTGAACTGTATAGTGAGATCCTGTCTCAAAAAGACAAAAATATATATATATACTTAGCAATCTAGTTCAATAGTAGAGAGTATTTCCAAGCATGTATGAAGGCCCTCAGTTCTATCCCTAACACTATAAAGTATAATTTTTTCAGTGTCACTGGAGTGTGTGACTATTCCTAAGCTGGATGTGGTGGTGCATGCCTGAATCCCAGCATTTGGGAGGCTGAGGCAGAAGGATCGCTGTAAGTGTGACCAGCCTAGGCTACAAAAGTGAGCTCAAGCCCAGCCTGAACTGCACAGTGAGACCCCGTCTCAAAAAGGCAAAAAATAAAATAAAAATAACTTTCCTACATCAAGAAAGTGGAAGTAGCCAGGCGTGGTGGCTCACGCCTGTAATCCCAGCACTCAGGATGCTGAGGCAGGAGGATTGGTGCGAGTTCGAGACCAGCCTGGGCTACAAAAGTGAGCTCAAGGCCAGCCTCAACTGCATAGCGAGACCCTGTCTCAAAAAAAAAAAAAAAAGAAAGAAAGTGGAAGTCACATGCAAACAAAATAGAAAGAGAACAGCCAGATAGCTCAGATTTAAAAAGCACCTGCTTATGCAGATACAGGAACCTGGGTACAGGTACCTGGTTTCAATCCTTGGGCATGCCGTGCCAGTTCAACCTCTAGGGCTGCTGAGACACAAACTGGTACTTGGTTGTGGTGGCATGCACCTGTAATCTTACCACTTGGGAGGCTAAAAAGCAGGAAGATCACGAGTACAATTGTGTAGAGAGAACCTACACTAAATACATATACATATATATGTACACTAAAGAAAGAAAGAACAAAGAACAATTCTATTAAATATTACTGCTGAATAAAAAAAGATGAAGAAAAATCTACCATTGGGCCCGGCAGGATGGCTCAGTGGTCTAAAGCTCCTGCTTAGGAAAGCTTGGTGAAGCAGAGACCACGGTTCGATCCCTGGCACCACAAGCTGCGCTAGCTCACCCCTTGGGGCAGGCTGAGCTGGACATAAAAGTAAATAAATAAACAAACAAACAAAAGCTCTGAAACAAGAAATAAAATAATGCCGGGCGTGGTGGCTCACACCTGTAATCCCAGCACTCGGGAGGCTGAGGCAGGAGGATCGGTGCGAGTTCGAGACCAGCCTAGGCTACAAAAGTGAGCTCAGGACCAGCCTCAACTGCATAACGAGACCCTGTCTCAAAAAGACGAAAAAAAAAAAAAAAAAGAAAGAAAAATCTACCATTATTGGGCCATCAAGATGGCTCAGCTGGAGCTCGGGAGATAGCTCTGTGGCACAAGTGCCTGCCTGGCAAGTGCAAGGTCATGAGTTTCAACCCTGGTCCTGCTAAAAAAAAAAAAAAAGAGATGGCTCAGCAGTCTAAAATGCCTGCTCAAGCAAGCTTAGGCAACCACAGGGACCACAGTTCAGGCACCACATGCTAAGCCAACCCCATCCCCAGGGCAGGCTAAGCCAACCCCATCCCCAGGGCAGGCTAAGCCAACCATAAAGAAAAAAAAGAAACCTATCACTGTTATCAAATATATATGACTCAGGTTTGGACACTGTGGTGGCACATGCCTGCAATCCCAGCACTTGGGAGGCTGAGGCAAGAGGATGGTGCAAGTTTGAGACCAGCCTGGGCTACAAAAGTGAGCTCTATCTAGGCCAACCTGAACTGCATAGTGAGACCCTGTCTCAAAAAGGCTGGAAAATAAAAACGCTGAGAGGCTGAGCAGGAAGGATCTCAAGAATTTGAACTCAAAAAAAAAAAAAAAGAATTAACTCAACCCCTATATCTTCAAAAAGAAAGAAAAGTAGGATGGCCACCAGCAGCTGGGAAGTAACAAGTCAGTGTAAAGGCCAGAGGTTCAATCCCCAGTAGTTAAGGGGGAATTTATTTTAACTTATTTTTAAACACTTTTTTTTAATTTTATTTATTTATTTACCTAAATATTTACATTATGGCAGGCTCAGCCTGCCCTGGGGGTGGGGCTGGCTATCATGTGGTGCTGGGGATCAAAGGGCAGCCGTTGCCTAACCTTACCTAAGGAGGTGCTTTAGGCTGCTGAGCCACCTGACAGTCCTACCCCTTTTGATTTAGGTCAATAATCTGAGGTGGAAACTGCATAAAATGCCCTATGAAAAACCCTTAAACTAAATGAATGGCAAACAGAATAGTAAGCACTTGCTAAAACAGTAGCTATTTTAGTGAAGTATTTCCCTTAGTGAGCAAGCAAACACATGCACATGTAACACTACTTGTCAGAATTAAACAGAATAAACTTAACTGGAACCTTGCATTTAATAAAACAAGATGTGCTGGTGCACTGAGGCACTGATGGCCAAATAAATCAACTGGAAACAAAAGTACTGAGAAATGATTGTCTACTCCTATAATCTGTTCCTTCTATGTTTAGTCAATTTAACACTTCTCTGGTTCCTGAGTCTCAAAACTTTTCTTTTCCAAATATCTTTCTACCATTGTCTTTATAATTTGAAACACTTATCATGTAAGGGCGACTCAAGACCTAGGTTTTCTGCACCAAATTGTATTAGTTATCAAAGCAGCAATCTCAGCTACGCCTACTATAGGAAAACAGGAATAGTCTGATCACTCCCATTTCCTTCTAAGGCAGAGATAAATCTGGGCATTCAGCTGAAATCTGTTACTGAAACTCCAAAGTATACTTCAGACAAAGAGTGGTAAAAAGGTGATAAGCTACAAACCAAAAATACCCCAGGCACTGGCATCATACACTCATTTTTGGTTTTTGTTTAGCAAAGATATTCAAACTGGACACGTTAGCAAGTATTTTTTTAAACTAAAAATCTTTTTTTTTTTTTTTTTTTTTTTTTTTTTTTTTTTTTTGACGGGACTGGGGTTCAAACTCACAACCTTGCACTTGCCCGACCTTGCACTTGCCAGGCAGGCACTTGTGCCACAGAGCTATCTCCCTGGCCCCTAAAACTAAAAGTCTTAAAAAGCACTTTATTTTACTTAGAACATCTTCCTAACATAAAAAGACAAACAGATGATATTGATGAAAGGTATATTTTTGTTTGAGACAGGGTCTTGAACTTTAGCAACCCTCCGGTCTCAAGCTCCCAAATGCTGGGATTATAAGAGTATGCCACCACACCTGGCTGCTAAACAATTCTCTATTATCAATTTTTTCATTCTTTTTTTTTTTCTTTTTCTTTCTTTTTTTCTTTTTAAAGAATTTTTTATTTTATTTATTTATTTTTTCTTGTTTCAGAACCTTTGTTTATATATTCACTCATTTTTATGGCCGGCTCAGCCCACCCCAAGGACAGGGCTGGCACAGCATGTGGTGCCAGGATCGAACCAAGGTCCCTGCAGCCGCCTAAGCTTTCCTAAGCAGGCGCTTTAGACCACTGAGCCATCCTGGAGGTCCCCCCCCCCTTTTTTCTTTTTGCAGGACCAGGCTTCGAACTCACGACCTTGCACTTGCCAGGCAGGCACTTGTGCCACGGAGCTATCTCCCTGGCCCTATACTATCAGTTTCATTTATTTTTTTAAGAATGGCTTTTTTTTTTTCTTGTTTCAGAACTTTTGTTTATTTATTTATTTTTATGGCCAGCTCAGCCTGCCCTGAGTGCAGGGCTGGAGCAGCATGTGGTGAAGGGGATCGAACCGCGGTCCCTGCAGCTGCCTAAGCTTTCCTAAGCAGGCGCTTTAGACCACTGAGCGATCCTGGCGGGGCCCTATACTATCAATTTTTTTTTTTTTTTTTTTTTTGTCTTTTTGAGACAGGGTCTTGCTATGCAGTGGCTGGCCTTGAGCTCACTTTTGTAGCCCAGGCTGGTCTCGAACTCACACCAATCCTCCTGACTCAGCCTCCCAAGTGCTGGGATTACAGGCGTGAGCCACCACGCCCAGCTACTATCAATTTTAAAGTTACAGAAATGTAGCTCAGTAGCAGAGCACTTGCCCAAACTGCCAAGGACAGAAAACACACACATAGCTGACAGCAAACAAAGGATATGAACACAATAAGATGTTAGCACATAGGTAAACTATTGTTTCTAAAATTAGAAATAACTCAGCAGCGTAAGCACCTTGGAGCCAGAAGATAGCTCAGTGCCTGCCTGGCAAGTGCAAGGTCCCGGAGTTCAAGTTCCTGAGTTTGATCCACAGTACTGCATGCTCTGCTGGCCTAGGAATCCTAGGAACCATGCTATTGCCAGAACTAGGCATGGTGGTACACCCTTATTCCCAACACTTGCCAGCTGGTGTGGTGGCACACTCTTACAATCCCAGCATTTGGGAGACTGAGCTAGAGCTAGAGACAGGATAGTTCCAAGCCTGAGACTAGCCTGGGCTATAAGACCAGCCTTAAGTACAGGAGGCCCTATTTCAAAAAGACCAAAAGCACTTGATTTTTGAAACTCATTTATCATTAACACCTTTTATTTTTATTTATTTATTTATTATTATTTATTTGTCTTTTTGAGACAGGGTCTCAGTATACAGTTCAGGTTGGCCTTGAGTTCACTTTTTGCAGCCCAGGCTGGTCTCAGACTCGCACAGATTCTCCTGCCTAGGCCTCCCAAGAGCCCAGCTAAAACTTTTTTCAATAAGATCTTGGCTAAATTAAATTGCCCAGGATAGGCTCCAACTTCTACCTTGGCTTCCCAGCTTACAACTGTGTACCATTACTATCATGCCCAGTTTTTCTTTTTCTTTTGTGTGTGTGTGTGGGGGGGTGTTTTTGTTTTTGTTTTGGTGGAATCTGGGTTTGAACTCATGCCCAGACAGGCATTTGTGCTACGGAGCTATCTCCCAGGCCCCTTCTCGCTTTTTTTTTTTTTTTTTAAATATGTTTTTAGAGACAGCTGGGCATGGTGGCTCACGCCTGTAATCCCAGCACTTGGGAGGCTGAGGCAGGAGGATCGCTGCGAGTTCAAGACCAGCCTGGGCTACAAAAGTGAGCTCAAAGCCAGCCTGAACTGCACAGTGAGACCCTGTCTCAAAAAGAAAAAAAAAATATGTTTTTAGGGCAGGGTCTACATACTACATAGATCAGACTCATAGTAATCCTCGTTTTTTCCTCCTCCCAAGCACTGGGATTGTAGGCGCACACCACCACATCCAGTCACTATCACTCTCTAAGGTATCCTGGTTGCAGGGCTGGCACAGCAAGTTTGTGATTGAACCTGGCCTGACTGCTGTGCTCTGCATACGCAGGCACATTTGTCCACTGAGCTATCTGGCCAGCCCAAGATAGAGTCTTGTGCTACAGTTTCTGAAGTTCAGGCTGGCCTTGCACTCACTTTGTAGCTTTTAACAAAACCAGTTTTTAAAAAATGGAATTAGGGTTGTAGTTAAATGATAGAATGTAAATAGGCTCAATCCATCATCTGAACAAAAACATAATGAATTGCTAATGTATCTATCTAACTATAGTGAAAAGAAAGGAAATTTGAACACACAACAGTTAGTATCTTTAAATAAGCCTACAATATCAGGCATGCAGGGTAACTGATACAATGTCAGCAGTACTCAGGAGGCTGAGACAGAATTGCCAAAACCAGACTGGACTATATATACTGAGTTGAAGGTCAGCCTGAATGCTAGAATATAGCAAGACTGTCTCAAATAATATACACACTCTCAGTGCCAGCCTGATAGCTCAGCAAGACTAAAGCACCTGATTAGGCAGAGCTCAGAGGCTGATCATGTTGTGCCAGCCCCATCATGGGGCACACTGAGACACACCCACCTGTACTACCAACACTTGGGAGACTGAAAACAAGAGAATTACAACTCCCATCTACTAGTGAGACACCATGTAGACACTATCCTAAATACAAGGGGGAAATAAAATTCTACCCCTGCCTCTAGAAAATGAAGGAAAGGGATCAGGGAGACAGCTCAGGGGCACAAGTGCCTGCCTGGCAAGTACAAGGTCCTGAGTTCAATCCCCGGTTCTGCAAAAAAAAAAAGAAAATGAAGGAAAAAAAAATCCCTCTAGACCATCCCATTCACATAAATGTATTCTACAGATGTACCCTGGAAATTCTATGTAGCCACGGAAATGCAAGTGATCCAAAGAACTATACAAGGCAGGCCAGGCGTGGTGGCATATACCTATAATTCCAGCACTTGGGAGGCTGAGACAGGAGGATCAGTGTGAGTTCCAAACCAGCCTGGGCTACAAAAGTGAGCTCAAGGCCAGCCTGAACTGCATAAAGACCCTGTCTCAAAAAGAAAAAAAAAAAAAAAAAAATCACAATCTTGCCAAGTGTAGTGGCACACACCTGTAATCACAGTGCTTGAGAAGCTGAGGCAAAAGGAAGAGTTCAAGACCAGCATGCACTACAAAGTGAGTTTAAAGCCAGTCCGAACAACACAGTGAGACACTATCGCTAAAAGACCACCTCTCAAAAAACAACAAAAAAAAACTTTCATTAGATCCCTAAAACCAAAGAAAACTTGGTCCAATTCCATTTATTTATTCATTTATTCATTTGCAGAACTAAGGCGTTAACTCAGGACCTTGTACTTGCCAGGCAGGCACTTGTGCCCCTGAGCTATCTCCCCTGTGCTTTTTTTTTCCCCTCTTTTTTTTTCTTTTGGGGAGGGGTTACTGGGGATTGAACTGAGGACCTTGCTCTCATTCTCCTGCCTCAGCCTCCCAAGTGCTGGGATTACAGGTCCATTCACTTTTTTTTTTTTTTTTGTCTTTTTTTTGAGACAGGGTCTTGCTATGCAGTTCAGGCTAGCCTTGAGCTCACTCACTTTTGTAGCCCAAGCTGGTCTCGAACTCGCACCGATCCTCCTGCCTCAGCCTCCGGAGTGCTGGGATTACAGGCGTGAGCCACCACGCCCGGCTCAGGTCCATTCACTTTTATTCACACTGCACAGTGAGACCCTGTCTCCAAAAGACTTAAAAAAAAAAAAAAAAAGTGAGATGATGGATGTCTGTGATCCCAGTACTCAGGATGCTGAACACAGGAGGACTGCTGTGACTTCAAGGCTAGCCAGGACTAACAACTATATAGTGAGTGCAAAGCCAGTCTGAAGTACACAGCAAGATCCTATCTCACCACCTTCCTCCAAAAACTATGTATATGTTCAACATAGGCATATTATCTCATGTATAACACTGGAAATAAAGTTAATAAAATTACATTGTGTTAAGGATTTTTGTTAAATAAATGTAGTGGCATAGGCTTGTAACCCCAATATTCAGGGAGGCAAAGCCAAGAAGACTGCTAGAGTTCAGAGGCCACCCAGAACTACACAGTGAGCTCAAGGCCAGCCTAAACTACATAGCAAGTCTCTGGCTCAAAAGAAAAAATGCATGTAGATACCCTTGTGAGAAAATGTAACTGACATAGGGGCCAGCTGGATGGCTCAGTGGTCTAATGCGCCTGCTTAGGAAAGCTTAGGCGGCTTCAGGGACCGCGGTTCCATCCCCAGCACCACATGCTGTGCCAGCCCTACCCTCAGGGCAGGCTGAGCCGGCCATAAAAATAAATAAATAAATAAATAAATAAATAAATAAATAAATAAATAAATAAATAAATAAATAAATAAGAAAAGGTAACTGGCATAGATGTTAATCTTAACTATAACCCTTTTATTATCTGTATGTATCCCATAATATATTATACATCTCAAATAATATATTTCCTTTTCCTTGGTTTAGTCTTTTTTTTCTTTATAAGACAGTCTGACTATGAAGTTCAGGCTAGCCTTGAGCTCACTTTTGTAGCCCAGGCTGGTCTTGAACTCACATTGATCCTCCTGCCTGAGCCTCCGAAGTGTTGTGATTATAGGCGTGTGCCACTACATCCAGCAGCTTGCTTTTTTTTTTTTTTTCTTTTCCTGGAACCAGGGTTTGAACTCCCCACCTTGCACTTGACAGACAGGCACTTGTGCCATGGAGCTATCTCCCTGGCCCCTAGTTTGGTCTTTCTTAAGACAAGGTTTGGCTGTGCCATTCATGCTCACCTTGAATTTACTTTGGAGTCCTAACCCATGGTGGCCTTTAATTCAGAGATCATGTCTTGGCACCCCTAGTGGTAGAACATAACCCACTTTTATTTATTGATTGACTGACTGTCTTTTTGAGATGAGTCTCAATATGCAGTTCAGGCTAGCCTTGAACTCACTTTTGTAGCCCAGGCTGGTGTGGAACTCACACTGATCCTCCTGCCTCAGCCTCCAAACTGCTGGGATTACAGTCATATGCCACTATACCTGGCCTCCCTATATATTAAAGTCTTTTTTTTTTTTTTTTTTTTTTGTCTTTTTGAGACGGTCTCGCTATGCAGTTGAGGCTGGCCTTGAGCTCACTTTTGTAGCCCAGGCTGGTCTGGAACTCACACCAATCCTCCTGCCTCAGCCTCCCAAGTGCTGGAATTACAGGCGTGAGCCACCACACCCGGCTATATTAAAGTCTTGTAAAGGCTTGTAGTCATCATATATTATTTTTCCCAGGATTAAGGTAATAGCCACCTAGCTGGGCGTGGTGGCACATGCCTGTAATCCCAGTACTTGGAAGGCTGAGGCAGGAGGATCGGTGTGAGTTTGAGACCAGCTTGGGCTACAAAAGTGAGCTCCCAGTGAACTGCATAGTGAGACCCTGTCTCAAAGTGGGGGGGAAAAAAAAAAAAAAAATATATATATATATATATATATATATATATATATATATATATATATATACATACTGAGCCAGTGAGATGGCTCAATGGTCTAACCATTTGCGTAGGCAACCACAGGGACCACAGTTCGATCCCTGGCACCACATGCTATACCAGGCCCACACCCAGGGCAGGCTGAGCCAGCCATAATATATATCTAAAAATAAAAAAAAATAGCCGGGCGTGGTGGCTCGCGCCTGTAATCCCAGCACTTGGGAGACTGAGGCAGGAGGATTGGTGCGAGTTCGAGACCAGCCTGGGCTACAAAAGTGAGCGCAGGACCAGCCTCAACTGCATAGCAAGACCCTGTCTCAAAAAGACAAAAAAATAAATAAATAAAAATAAAATAAAAATAAAAATAAAAATAAAAGAATTACTGTCCTAAGCCAGGTGAGGTGGTGCTCACCTATAATCCCAGCACTTGGAGACTGAGCAGTAGGATCGATATGAGTTCGAGACCCGCCTGGGCTAAAGAAGTGAGTTTAGGGCCACCCTGAACTGTATAGCAAGACCCTGTCTCAAAAAGGCAAAAAAAAAAAAAAAG